>CAUYRH010076266.1:0-27159 GCA_963574655.1 Perodicticus potto | reverse complement strand
TCTCGGAATTCTTTCCCTGCACCACCAGTCATGAAGCCCCAAAGGCAAGACCTTTACTGGGCAGGTCTAGCTCAATAATGAGACACTGCATCACGATGGCCTTCCCGGATATGGGATATGGCCCCGTGTCAGCTTCCCCAGTGATAATATGGAGAATGAATTTTTCATACCAAACATTTATAACAGACTTTGTTCAGATATCTGAGACAAAAGTTAGACAAAGGGGTTCCAATTTTCAGAAAATTCAGCCTTATCCACTTTAGGGATGCTCTCCCAAAAGGCCTCCCTAGTCTTAGGATACATTTAATTAGTATACCCTTTTAGAAATAGAAATTTTTTCATGTCCTTAAAAAGGAACTGAAGAAGTTAATCATAATGTCACTGTGAGGGGTGACATTTGTCCCTCTTCTTGCTGCCCGTATGGTCTACATGGAGTTACTCTTCACTACAGTACTTGGCCAAGGAAATTGAGTTTCCCTAAATGAATCCCAAGGATAAATAGCCTCATTCCAGATCCTCTGGCTTCTTCCATTAAAAAATCACAGGGACCTGGTCCAGAGGAAGTGTGGTGGGGAAGCCAGTGAATCAGAGCCCCTGTCTTGCCAAAAATTCACATTCTGACGGAGAAAAATAACGAAAATTATCTGTGCCAAATCACACACTGGAAAGAAGCTCTCTGAGATCTGAGGAAACTTTCACCTTCTATAAAGAGCTAGCAGCCTGTTTTAAAAAAAAAAAATCATTTGGGAGTCAGAACTCCTACTCCTAACTTTGTATATGACTTTAGACAAGTCAAGTTAACCTCTTTGTACCTCAGATTCTCATTTGTGTGATAAAGAGTTTATAGTAGATTATGTCTAAGGTTCCTTTAGTGCTAACAAGCTATCGGTCTCTGCCCAGCAAGAAAGAGAAGGAGGCAGCCATGGGACCAAAGAGATCAAATTTGACAGATTCCCAAGACTTAGGAAGAACAGATTCCTGCCCAGCTGATTCCTTTATGTGACCCAGTAACGACAAAATCGAACAGGGAACTAAATGAAATACTCTCTTGATTAATCAAAGGGGATTGAAAGTCATTGCTAACCTCACACCTACCTTGCATCGCCGCCAGCTCACCTCCCCTGGGACACTCCTCCTTCTCTTTAATGCCTCATCATGATTCTCAAAAACTGTGATCACTCAAGGTTGAAGCTTTTAATCTCCCATGTATAAAAGGATATGCAAATAGTGTTCAGTTTCCTGTTGAGTCTTCGCCAAGGTCTTAGCCTGGCAGTTCTGGGAAAAGAGCCAAAGACCTCATATTTCTTAGCTGTTAACATTCTCCCATCTGTGCTCAAGTCAGCAGCCTAGGCTTCAGGCTGTGGTTATACTTTCCCAATTTTCCTGAAAGAACCCTTTAGAATGTAAGGCTCTAAAACCTTTCAAAATAAGTAAGATTCAGCTGGCTCCCAAGTAATCTGACAGAGGGTTATCTGTTCACATTTGAGGGCAGTAAGAGAAAGACCAAAAGATCTATATTTCTATATTCCTTTATTTTGGCCTCCGAATCCAATCTTGCAAGCTACTTGAGATAGTTAAATTAATTAGGTTGTAGGCAGGGCTTTCAATAAGTCATCCATGTCTCTGATCTGGGATGTCTCACATTGTACATAAGCAAAATGAAAAAGGCAAGGTCTTCAGGTACAATAACGGCTCTGTACAGCATTGAAAAATAAAAGGCCTGAACAACACAAACATCTCAGGGTGTTTCTAGGCCAAAAATTCTACTGAACAATAGAATCAGGGACCAGACTAACTGTCCTCTGTGTTTCCCCTATTGAACTCACATAAAATAGCAGCTCTCATTTTTACTCAACGCACGGCATTGAGACGTGAGTTTACTGAAATGTTCTAACAACATTCTGATGGAAAATTATATGTTCCAAGCTCTGTTAAATCTGACCATTTATTAAGCATGGAATTTTCACTTGTTCTATAAATGCCATGGCTTATTTGTATTTCCGCTCTGAAGCTAACTGCCACAAGGGCTTTCCTGCACATTCTCGCTTCCATTACAAGGTTAATGTACAAGTTACATTTTTGAACTTCTTCAGCTAAGAGATTTCCTCTTTCATTTCTGTGTTATCCCAGGCAGCTATCAAGAGCTCAAGCCTGGACTGAGTACCCTGGAGCAGGGCATCAGCAAAAAGTGTTCTCAGGGCTGTTATTTCATACTCTTTCACTTGTTGTCCTCTGCAGAATTTGTTTCTAAATATCTCTCTCTATTCTTGACCCTGGAGCTTTCACTTTTTTAAATTATATTTTCTTTGTAGTCTACTCTCTAAGTGGTTGATACTCTACATATTTTCCACTTCTCATTTCCCTCCCAGCCTCTCTCACCCTGAGCCTTACACCCTCCAAGAGTCACTACTCCTAGACCATTCATTTACATCCCAATAGGGAAGTAATGTAAAATATTAAACAGGTCCCTTCCTATTCCTACTTTGGGGGTTTTTTTGGGGGGGAGAGTGTTTTTCTTCTTTGTCCCACTCCAACCCAACCCATGCAAGTCTATAAGCTAGAACCACTTTGCGCCATTTGTGGGTATTTTTCTCTCAGATGTGTCCCCAGAGCAGCATTTTGAGACTGTAGTCCACGCACATTATGACCATTGGAGGTGCCTAGCTCAGGAGTTTCTACTTAAATCCAATTCCAACTACTTCATCACTGTAATTTGGTATTGGAAAAGTTTGGGCTATCAACATATCGCTCCTGTAAAGGCTTAGAAGTGAATCTTAGATTCTATAGAGTATATGGATTCTCTAAAGATTCCTGGCAAAGACTTGACTGCCCCAGTTCTGTGACCCGGACATGGCAGGCATCCAGATCATCTGCCTTCGGTGGCAGAAAAGAGAATTGTCATAGCAGACAACAACTCTGGTCTACTTTTGTTTTCCTAATATCACACCTCATTATACAACGTATTTCTGGCAGGCCTAGCCTTGAACAAGTCAACACAACATTGTATTAGTGTGGGGACCCAAGGTAAAGTAAGAGAATCTGACTCCAAATAAAAACCTTCCCCTCGTGGGGGTGGGGGACAGGGAGAGCAGAGAGAGAAAGAAGGAGGGAGGGGTGGGGAGAAGGAAGAGCAGATAGACAGAAGGAGGGAGGGGGTGGAGTCTTGGTGCCACATCTTCTGGGGGCAAGTCATGATTGTAAGAGGAACTTAACCAAACAAATGCAATCAGTATAACCTGGTTTCTTATACCCTCAATGAATCCCCAACAATAAAAAAAAGTGTGAAAAAATAAAAATAAATAATAAAATTCATGTCATAATATAAAAAACAAAGAAATCTGTTAAGTGTACCCATAATTTCCAAATGCACTGATTATTTACACATTTAAAATAACTTTCTTAATTATATAAAGTAAAATGATTCTTTTCCTCTTCACCCACAAAGTCACCAGAGCATGTTATAGAATCATCACTTAAAGCTGAGCTAGAAGAAAAAAGACTGAACAATATTGAAAAAGACAAAGGTTCAAATTCCAGCTCTACCCCAGATGGTATGCCCTCAGTCATACCTTGGTTTTGAACTCTTCTAGGCTTCAATTTTCTCATCCATAAAATGAAAATAATGGCATTGACTCAGTATTATTGTCTGGAATATAATATACATACTAGGAGGCTACGAAATTGCCTGGTCTCTGGGATGCAATGTCCTAAATTTGAATTCCGGTTGGAACACCTAATGTGTGTGTAATATAAGTACTGGGGCAGTTCCTAATTCCCTCACCTTTGAAATCATTATATCATATCTGAATCTTACAGGGTTATGGGAAGATTGGAGGTAAAATGTTGAAAGCTAAGAGTTTACATGCATGCGGTAGGAGATTGATCTGAATATTTAATATTATTGCTCTTTTATTTCTGTTGGGGATGGAGTCCATGATATCTCTAAATCTTTTTTGAGACATTATTAATTAGTCTTGACTTCAGTCAGCTTAAATCTCAAATGAAATTATAACACCTTATCCATGTCTTCCTTTAAATCCCTTCATTGACTCACCAGTGCCTTCTGTGTAACATTTCAATTTCTATTCCTAACATTTCATGTATCTGCACAGCAGGCTTACCAAGCAGATCTCAGTTTTTCCTATGTGCTGTTATCTGTTTACAAGGAAGACACAGCTTGTTAAGCCATATAGGATGCTTCTTGCAATACAGAAATTTGAGAAGACCAGTTCCTGCAATCTGACTTCTGAAATTGGAAGACTTTGTTATATAAAATAGAATTGATTATTCAGTTTCCTATTGTCTTTTTTCTTATTCAGACACTCAAAATCCCTACTTTCATTTTCCTTTTTCTTCATATCTTTCTACAGCTGTCTTAATTGGAATAGCTCTAGAGCTTAATTAAAACAATGAGCTTCTGGTTTACATAACTTGTCTGCAATATAGCCTTGCAGTGATTATTTATTATGTGAGCATTAAATTTATGCACTCTAAACTCTAGTGAGCTAAACAAAATTTTCCTTTTTAAATACTTCAATATACTTGTAAAAGGATTTAATTGATATAAGCAGATACCAATAACAAATCTTTGGGTCCTAACTATTTCATTATATATTGTAAATATATAATTCATGTTCAGAGAACTAGATGTTTTAAGCATAAGGTTATTGAAGATTTTGTAAAAACGCATGTAGATTTTGTTAAGACCTGATATAGTTATACCTTGATTGTGTTGGATGGTATATGTAGTTACACAATGTTCATTCAAAATATTTGTACAACAAATATTTTGAACTAGGAGTTAACCAATTGCTGGATTAACAGAGGAGGCTCTATGCTTTGAAAGAGGACTAAAATAGGAGAAAAAAATTTCAGTGAATGTAGAAGAATTTTTCAAGTAGAAAGAACATCATAGTCAAAAGATCTTAAGGCTGAGATGAGGCTAGAATAGCAAATAGTTGTTTGATCCCCAAGGGCCATCTCTTCTACGTTAAGAGGTTTGGGCTTTACCTTATCTGAAATGGCCTTCAAAGCCATACATTCAAAACGCATTTGAAAGTCTAGAAATTGCATAATTTACAACACAATGTGACAACGTGGGGTAAGGTCAGTAGGCAAAAAGAACACAGGGGAGCTCACCTAATATCATCCCTGCTTATCAGAAAAAGGCCTTGTGAGAAAGTGGTATCTGTTCTGAGACCTGAAATCCGTGGAAGCCAGGAGAGGAAGTCATGAAAGCCTTTGTGACAGGAGTAATTATGCAAAGATTTGGCAAAGAGAAAGCTTGATATAGGTCTTCGGTGATGTAGTAGGCAATAGCGTGGCGGGGAGCAGAGGTCTGGTAAGACACAGCTGCGAGATTAAGCAGAACAGGCAAGCAAGGTTTTAACAGAGGTGGGCTTTAACCGCCGTAGGCAAGGTGAACTTGATCCTAATGGTAATGAGAATAATGAACACAATGTCCTCTTTCCTGACCTCACAACTGTCTTTCTCTTATGACCAACACAGACAAGCGAAACCATTATAATAAGCGTTCACTGTGTAGTCCGTGTGAGATCTACAGTGGTGGGGGAAATGCAGGCAGTGCCTCTGCTCCTATTGTGTTCTAATGAAACACATGTCACCTTACACTGACAGGCTTGCAGTGCTTTGGCAGGACAAAGGAGAGCTCCTGAAATGATTTCTGTCTTCTTGCGGTGTCTACACATGGAGGAGGTAAGAGATAACAGTGTTGTCAGGACAGATTTTCCAGAGATGAACAGGAGAAAGAGAGAGAAGAAGCTTTTACAAGGACAAGAGGAGAGAAAGACTACAGGGTATTCAGGAGCTACTATAAAGGATGCCACTGTACAATTGACTCTGGGACAAAATCTGTGAACAACAGAGAAAAGGGCCCCTATTCAAAAAAAGGTTTCCTCTCTGCTTCACAGAAAGAACAGATTTATTCACTCGCTAAATATAAAATCAGTCACATTAATTGATGTTAGGTGAAACTTGACAGGATCTAGGGACTGGAAAAGGGGACGCTACTATTTTAATTTTAAATGACTTTATTTCTATATCTCTAATAGAGAGTAAACAAAGGCTTATGATAGTTCCACAGCTGGGAAAGGGAAGCATGATGCAGATAACTATTTTTATTTAAATTGATGTGTTGTATTCATAGAGATTAGGGCGGGATGCTGCAGCTGCAAGAGAGAATTTAAAATTAGAGCAGCTTCAATAGCGTTGTTCACGATTTCATCCAAATTCCTGTGCCTTGCCCTACAGTAAGCATTTTTATTTTGCACTGGTGATGTGTGTACCTGTGCAGGCACACACATTTCATACTTTTATGAGAAATGGAGACTCCACTGTTCTTCAGTCCGAAAATAAAATTAGTGTCTGTCAGATAATAATCTCTCTCTCTCTGCTTGTGTCCATAGTTTCACAGTGATGAAAACTGCCACCTCTGCTTCTGTTTCTACAAATGAAGCAGCATCGTTCAATTTCCAGCACCTGAACAGGTACTGTTTGTTCCACATACAAGAGAATTATAAAAACTTTCCTTCAGTGTTATCTGACCAAAAATAATTGCCACATTTCAAAGGGTAGCTTATGTAACTCAGATGTCCTAGATTTCTGCAGGCTTCAAGGGTCGTTCTTTTCCTTTAAAGCCCAAATAAGAATAGTTCAAATCCTCATTCTGATGTCCATGGAGGTCTGTTTTTTTTTTTTCTTTCTTTTTCTTTTTCTGTTTTACTGGGTTTCCATCTCCATGTATCTGGGGGCCCCTCACAGAAGTCTATTTAGGTTGGATAAATCTGAGGCTTCACTTACTAGGGGATTGTCCATTTCAATGACAATATCATTGCTTTATAAGTGGAAAGTCTTTTATCGTTCATTCATCACCTCATCTGTCTGCGCATAGTTTCCCTCAGATGCTGATGGCTCACAGGTTTAACTGCGGCTCTGACCTACCTCTTAGGATTCTCAGTCCTATGCTTAACCACGTGCTACATTGTCTCAAGTCTCGTGAGGCTGTTCTAGGCAAATGAGCAAATCCATGTGAGAAAACACTGAAAAAAGGATAAAGGGTGTCGCAAATAAATTGATGTTCTGTTTTGTTGCTGTGTTTGACACAGTTAAAGGTGTCACAGGCAAGGCTCTCCCTTCTGTTCTATTCTTTGGATAATGATCAAATTAATCCCTCTGCATGCTGCATCTATCACACTGCCAAGCAGATAAGGATGCTTTATTCTGAAAATTCCTTTGTTTACCGTCCAAGGCAATGCATCATTATAGCATTTGAAGTTTCTTAACTCAAGGGAGAACTCGCCAGGCTTGACAAAACTGGCTGGGCTGTGTAGCCCTGCAGATTGGCCAGCCCCCTCAGCCAGGCACTAGGTCTCTCTGGGGAGAGGAGACCTGCCATTGATAAAGTATGCAAAACAACAAGGTCACAGATTGATTAAGGAAGTGACAAATGTGTCAGGGTTCCCTGTGGGAATATGTGGAAATCCAGCTCGTCCAAACATCCTTGGCAAGAGTTGCAAAGTCTTTTCGATTGTGGTAAATTGTCGTCTGGTTGACTAATTCAAAAGGAACTCATGCATGGCCCAGTTTTCTTCCAATCTTGCATAAAAACTTGCGGTAATAAGTCCATGAAAGTGAGTAACATTTGTATTACAATCTCACCAAGGCCACAATCAGAATTCCTCCTTGCCTCACATCAGGTGCTGTGGCTTGGAGGGCGTGGACAGAAGAAACAGTGGCTCTTGGCTGGAAACCCCTAAAAGCCTTGGGCCTGGAAGTGAACTTGAAGATAGATTTGTCTCCAGTAAACATTCATGCCATCTTTCAGTGCATTCATTTTGGACCAGTTTCTCCTTGAATGGTCTGCCTCCCTGCAATGTGATTTACCTGCAGTTCCTCAACGGTGTCTCGTGTACTGACTCACACTTTCAGTCTCCCTTCCTGCCTTTCTTTAATGGCAACCTATACAATAGAAACTGTGCTGTTACTTTCTTCAGCAAAGATTTTACCACTGCATTTATCTCAGTTCCATTTAGTTAAATGAGGTAAACCCATTATTTACGTGTACTTGTCTTCTTTATAAATACATGTAAAGTTTTCAAATGAATGATGTATGTATTTAAGAATTTGTGACAAATACTGTACAGATGGCAACCATTAAAATTAGATTTCAGTTAAGAAAGGAAGGAAAAAAGCTAAGGTCTTAGCAGAAAAATATTATCAGCCATAAGCAAAAAATACATAGTTCATAATTCATAACTAAAATACCTAATTTAATGTTTATAGTATATAATTCTATAACTCCAATTTTCCCAACAGTTCCATATATTTTTCAAGATAACTTTTGTTGTTGTTGAGACAGAGTCACAAGCTGTCACCCTGCTAGAGTGCCGTGGCATCTTAGTTCACAGTGTCCTCAGACTCTTGGGCTTAAGTGATTCTCTTGCCTCAGCCTCCCAAGTAGCTGGGAATACAGGTGCCCAGCTATTTTTGTTGTTGTTGTTGTTGCAGTTGTCAATATTGTTGTACTATTGTTGTTTTAGCAGGCTCAGGCTGGGTTTGAACCCACCAGCCCCCCGTGTATGAGCCTTGGGGCCACCCAAGAGAATATTTTAATCTATCATCCTCTAATAGTACCTGTAGTAGGTGAGAAAGAAATATATATTTTTATCCTATTGTTATGAAAGAATAAATATATTCAAAAGGAGATTGCTTAATTAGAGCATCCACTTCCTACAGTCTCAAACCATAGGGTTTTGTGTTTAAAGTACAGCTAGTTTGTACTACTCAGGAAAATATGTGTCATCTTTCCGAGATATTCAAATAACATCACCATGAAAACCATTATCGTCATCAGTGTCAACCAAATCTGTATTTATCCTTTATGAAAAAAAGAAAATCCATATTCCCTGAAACAATGAAACATTCTAAATAACTCTGCTATCGAGAGATACAAAGCCATGCAATTATGAACCTATCTGGGGGGAAATCAATAATCAAGGGTAAAGTAAAACATAAAAGTAAAATTGTCTGGCTCTGAAGTTAATTAGCAGTTCCTAGCTATGGTGGGAATATGTCATGCGTGGCTTGCCCCAGATCATGTAAAGTGCCTTTTGGGTATTTGGGGAATTTCCCACACTCCGAGTCCTGTCTTCCCATGGCAGATCCCAGGATTCAATCCTCAGCTTCCCTTGCTCGAGGGCACAGGCAGGTGACCTAGGCCCTGCCAGTTAGATACAACTCTGTGAGGCAGCTGGAAGGAGCAACAGGAACCTTCGTGAGACAAGAAAGAGAACCCAAAGGAGGCATGTGCAGAGTCTATCTTTCAGTGAGCATGGTGGAGAAGGAGTAGGAACACCATTTGAAGGTGGCAGTGGTGATAATTTGTGGTTAGGCCATTAGAATCACTGGTGCAAACTGTGTTAACTCCAACAACTATCCTATTTGTGCTCGTTGAGGGCGATGGTGATTTCTTTTTATTTATTTTTTATTTCAAATTAATATGAGGTTACAAATTTTTAAGTTACACTGTTTTCAGTTCTAAGGTAAAGTTCAAGTTGTAGTTAAGCCCTTCACCCAGGGAGGGGTAATTAACAACTTTACACTGAGCGCATTAGGTGAGATCCCGCCACTCACCCTCCATTCCCCTTCCTCCTTTCTAGACTATATTTGTGTTTTATCATTCATATGGACATGAAGTTGTTTGTATATTGGTTTCATATCAGTACTGAGTATATGGGATACTTCCTCCCCTGATTCGTGAGATACTTTACTAAGAAGAATGTGTTTTAACTCCATCCAAGTAAACATAAAAGATGTGTCTCCATCTTTTCTTATAGATGAATGGTATACAGCTACGAGGAAATATGGATACTTTGCATGGAATACATATTTCACAGTTTGTTGATCCATTTATGGGTTGATGAGCATTTGGGTTTCTTCCACGGCTTGGCAATTGTGAATTTAGCTGCATTAAACATTCTGGTACAAACCTCTTTGTGGTAATATGATTTTTTGTTCTTCTGGGTAGATACCTAGCAATGGGATTGTGGGATCAAATGGAAGGTCAACTTTTAGTTCTTTAAAATTCTTCATACTTCTTTCCATAAAGTTTGTATTAGATTGCAATCTCACCAGCAATGTAGAAGTATTCCCTTCTCTCCACATCCTTGTCAGCACCTACCGCTTTGAGACTTTATAATGTGGGCTGAACTCAATGGAGTTAGGTGGTATTTCAAACCAAAGTGGTTTTGATTTGCATTTCTCTGATGATTAACGATGATGAGCATTTTTTCATGTGTTTGTTGATCATTAATCTGTCTTCTTCAGAGAAGTTTCTGTTCAAGTCTCTTGTCCCACCTATGACGTTGTTTGCTCTTTTCCTGTTGATTAATTTGAGTTCTCCATAGATTCTAGTTATCAGGATATAGTCACATTCATAACATGCAAAAATCTTCTCCCATTCTGAGGGATGTCTGTATGCTTTAGTTGTTTTCTACAATAGTTCATGTGGCATGATTAAGAATTTTTTTAAACAGCTGGTTTTGGCTATCTGTAAGGTACTTAGGACTATCTGACACTCTAATAAGTTTCTGAGTTGTTCTCAACTTGAGAAGATTGACTGCTACACTAAGTAATGATTTTTTTCATTGCATTTGAATATAGTCTTTTAGTTTTGATCTAATTTGCTTACTTCCCATGACACTGTTTAGTATCACCCTAGGTCATCACTCGTCAACAGCAACCCACCCATTCTCACGGTGTTCGAGCCCTCTCTTACTTGCTCTTCTTTCTTTTTCAAAGCATCTATTATTACCTTTAAACAAGGTGTATATTTAACTTATTATGTTTCTTACTTGTTCTTTGTCTCATCAACATCTTCCTGCAAAATGTAAACTCCATAAATTTTATAAAAAATTATAATCTATTTTGGATATTGATGTATCCTAAGCGCCTTAACAGTATCTGACATGGTTAGGGCACAATTCATATTTTTGAATGATTTTCTTTTTCTTTTAGGCAAATGTGAAACAAAGTTTTTTGAAGAAGAGAAAGACAAGTTTGCAGAGCAAGGTATGTTTGCCATACACAATGAATGATCAATTTCTAGATTACATATCAATTCTTTGTGCTTCTAGAAGATCTATGGAGAAATGACTCCTAAAGACATTCTAAACAGAAACATGCTAATGTTATTTTCCTTTCCTCACCAGATTCATTAGTCTTAAGATGAACCCAGGAATTTAGATCAAGTGACTGTCTGGTGCAAATTAAGCATATTTCTTTTTTCTCATTAATTTTCATTAAGAAGAAGAAAATCCATATGATTAGGTTGTTTTTCCCTTACTAAAATACTATTTGGTAGATTTCTCCTGAATGTTCACATACCTTTCTACCAGTAATATGTACCAAAATATCTTATTATCACTAACTAGCATTATCAAATAAGTACTGTACTCCAAAATAATGCATTATCAAGAAAAATTCACTATTACATAAAAAAAAGAACAAGGAAAAAATTGAATACAGTTGACATCAAACAACTAGGAAATGTTTGTTTAATAAAATTCATGGAAAGATGAAAGTTAACAAGTATTTCAAAATGATGTGCAGGAAAAATCAATGCATTTTTTGGAAGTTTACGATGTCTCCCCACTCACATGAACTCTCATTATTTTTTTTTAAATACGATTCATAGTTGGATCTAGTTTCTTTTCTTTATCAATATAGAATGGGGAGTATATTCCAAGGGCTTGGAAAAGAAAACCCCCAAGTTCATGCCAAGTGTATATTATTGACAATGAATACAATTTATCTTAGTAAGAGCTTCAAAAGTTTAAGGGAAAGAAAGGAAAGAAATGGAAAAAGAGGAAGAATAGAACACATTTATCACACATTGTTATGGGTCAGAAATTGTGGTAGGTGCTTAATAGATGTCTTTTTACATATATCATTTTATATAATATGTATCGGAGCTCTAAAAGATATGTATTATGGTTATTATTAATTATAAAACTGAGCCATTGGGAATCTTCTCAGCCCATGCAGTTACTAAATGAGGAAATTTACAAAAAATTTACAAAAAATCTGACTTTAACACTGTCATTTGAATTGCACTGCAGGACGCCCTAAGGACAAGGATATGGAAAATGACCCTGAGGGCCTTTCCCACCTCTTACAGAAAATGAGAAAAGTGATCTCCAACATAGATCTGAAAATGCTTAAAGGACTTGAGGAAAAAAACAAAACAAAACAAACAAACAAACAAAAAAGACTATTGTCTTAGATATGTCAGCTGTCACAGAACAAGAAAAAAGGAATGTTGATTATTCAAATGCCAAGAGAATAAAATAGACCAAACATTCAAATTTAATTAAGAAACACATTTTCACTCGTGGCAATCTAATTTGAATTCTTAGACATCATTTTTTAAATTACATAGAATGAATGTCAGATAGCATGACCAAGATGTAAAGCATAGTGATAGAATGGGAGAAAGTACGTATATTTGTTTGATTTATAAACACTATATGCTATTCTCCTAAAATTTCCTTTTTTAGTAAACATTTCTTCCTCTTCTTTTCTGAACAAAATCTTCATTTGAATAACAGGTTCATCTTTATGAAATTTCCTATGCAAGTCAAACTAATTTTCTCCCCAGAGACAGTTCCTGTCCCAGCAAGACCTAAGCCCCATACAATATTCCCAAAGAGACCAATCAAACTGCATCAATTTGACACACTCAGAATTTGACTTTCTTGAGAAAAATTTACACATTTGTGTTCTCAGGAATGTTGAGAAAAGCACATATTACAGTACATTTCCACTGAAATTTTAAGAGATGATTGTTGACAATGTTATGTTACTACTCTTACATTATAGAATACTTTTCCTTAAAACCTATATATCCTGAGAAATATTTAATATTCACCAAAATAAAAATATACTCCATTACATAAAGCTGTGAGCTTTAAGAATGCTGGGCATATCAGTTCAATACACTTTTGTTTAAAATCCAAACAAATATGTTCAGAGTCATCTACTGTGGGAGCGCTTTTCCGCAATTGACATATGGAAAAAGGAAATGAGTCACCTTTACTGTATTTCAAAACAAAAAGCATGATCGAGGGCTGGAATTTATTACCAAAGCTTAACAAAATCCTTGTCAATTAATCTTTGAATAACCAAAAGATTACAAGATATTAATTATATAACAAATTAGTGATATATTAACTCTGTCATTAAAAGTCAGCCATGAAACAGATGAGCAATTATTATTTGTTTTTCTAAAACATAAAAGAAAAAATCAAATCAAATCAATAGTAGATAGTATTTCCCTTTCTAAGAAAGTTAATTTTATAATATTTCATGTGATCTTAAGTCCTAACCATCTCAGTGGACTATACCATTTGCCACCATTAACTTCATTCTAGTGGTTCTTGGTTTTTATAGGCAATTAGAAAAATATCTATATGAATAAATTATTTGAGTATTTTGAAGATGTTTATAGCTGGATATATTGGAATCACAGGGAGCTTTAAAAGGCTCTACTTCTGATGGACTATTTCTTTGTTTTATGTCAAATTTGAGTTAGCTATGATAATTTTAAACAAATGTTCTAACTTTTTTTTTTATTATTTGAGACAGAGACAGTGTTTTACTTTGTCACCCTGGGCAGAGTGCTATGGCATCATAGCTCATAGCAACCTCAAAATCTCTTGTGCTCAAGCAATCCTCTTGTCTCAGCTTTCCAAGTAGCTGGGACTACAGGCATCCTCCACAACACCTTGCTATTTTTAGAGACCAGGGGGTCTCACTCTTGCTCAGGCTGGTCTTGAACTCCTGAGCTTAGGCAATCCACCTGCCTCAGCCTTCCAGAGTGCTAAGATTATAAGCATCAGCCACCATGCCCAGCCAAATGCTCTGACTTCTTGACTTGCAGTATGTTTTATGGAGTAATAATGTTTCTGTTACCAAAGAGTTTGTTAGAAATAGAGTCTTAGAAATGAAAGAACATACCGTGCTCTTGGCTGGGAAGAATCAACATTGTTAAAATGTCTATACTTCTCAAAGCAATCTACAGATTGAATGCAGTCTCCATTAAAATACCAACAGATGCCAACATCATACTTTTAAGACTTGAAAAGATATTTCTTCACTTTGTATGGAACCACAAAAAACCCCATACAGCTAAGGTAATTCTTAGGAATATAAACAAAGCCAGGGGCATCAGCCTACCAGACATTAGGCTGTATTACAAGGCTATAGTGATCAAAACTACATGGTATTGGCACAAAAATAGAGACATAGACACTGGGAACCAAATAGAAAATCATGAGATGAAGCTAATATCTTACAGCCTCCTAATTTTTGATAAACCAAACAAGAACATACACTGGGGGAAAGAATCCCTATTTAATAAATGGTGCTGGGAGAACTGGATAACCATATGTAAAAGACGGAAACTGAACCCACACCTTTCACCACTCACTAACATCAATTCAAGATGGATAAAAGATCTAAATCTACGACATGAAACAATAAAAATCCTTGAAGAAACTGGGGGAAAAAAACACTTGAAGGTATCAGCCTGGGAAAAGACTTTATGAGAAGACTTCAGTGGCTATTGTAACGGCAGCAAAAATAAACAAATAGGACTTAATTAAACTGAATAGCTTTTGTACAGCTAAGGAGACAACTACCAAAGCAAATAGACAGTCATCAGAATGGAAAAATATATTTGCATATTATGATCAGGCAAAAGATTGATAAATAGGATCTACAGAGAAATCAAACTAAGCAACTTTGAAAGAGCCAACAATCCCTTATATTTATGGGCAAGAGAGATGAATAGAGCCTTCTGTAAGGACAGACGAATGGCTAGCAAATATCCTCATCATGTTTGTTATGAAAAAAAGGCTCATCATCCCTAATTATTAGAGAAATGTAAATCAAAACCACCTTGAGATATCACCTAACCCCAGTGAGAATGGCCCACATCACAAAGTCTCAAAGCTGCAGATGCTGGCATGGATGTGGAGAAAAGGGGACACTTTTACACTGCTGGTGAGACTGCCAACTCATACAACCTTTTCTGTAAAGAAGTATGGAGAATTCTCAAAGAACTCAAACTAGACCTCCCATTTGATACTGCAATCCCATTACTGGGCTTCTGCCCAGAATAAAAATAAAATCCTTTTACCATAAGGACACTTGCACTAGACTGTTTATCACAGCTCAGTTTACAATTGCCAAAATGTGGAAACAGCCTAAATGCCCACCAATCCAGGAATGGATTAACAAGCTGTGGTATATGTATACTATGGAATACTAGTCAGCCACTAAAATAGGTGGAGACTTTAAATCTTTTGTACTAACTTGGATGGAGGTAGAATACTTTCTTCTTAGTAAGGTGTCACAAGAACAGAGAAGCAAGAATCCCATGTACTCAATTTTGATGTAAGGACAATTGATGACCTAGTACATGGTTGGGTTGGGGGAATGGGGAAATGGAGAGAGGGAAGGAGGGATATGGGGGGGTCATGATGTTTGGCACACCTCTTGGGAGAACACATTTATAAGAGGGACTTTGCTTGACAAATGCAATTAGTGTAACCTGGATCTTTGTGTCCTCAATAAATCCCCAACAATAAAAAAAAAATACAAAGTCTTTTATTCATCTCCAAACTATTGAACCCAAATCTATAGTTGAACAAAATCCTCATGTGATCCCTATATAGCTTTTATCTAATCAACCTTATGTGGGGTTTTTTTTTGCAGTTTTTTCTCTTTTTTTCCAGTTGTTGGCCATGGCTGGGTTTGAACCCGTCACCTCCAGCACATGGGGCTAGTACCCTACTCCTTTGAGCCACAGGCGCTGCCCAACCTTAAGTGTTGTAATTACCCTTTTCTAATAGGAAAATCAGAACCAATAGGATAGTGTGCAATATCATATAATAGTGGCAATTTGGGGACTTGAAATTTGGTAAATAGAGTTTCTAGAGTCTTCTTATTCACTTACTTAAGTATACAAATATTAGTGTAATATTTCATTACACTATGCAATAGACTGACATCACCAGACCTTTAGCATGTTTAGACCCTGATGTTTCCATCTTATATGCATCAATGTTGAGAGATTTACCCTATGTAAGCAAACAAGGCAGAATGGAAAGACATTATTTGGAATCAGTAAGAAATAATTTTGAATTTAGAATCAATGTTAATAATAGCTCTGTGACAGTGGAAAATTCATTAATTTCCTGGGGTCTCAGATTCTTTTCCTGAAAAAAGGAATGGCATCAGCTCCTAAAGGCCAGTCTCTATTCCTTGCTCACGGCTTTGTCCGTCTCAGCACAAGAGAAGCTCTCCTAAGTCAAATCCCTTTCCCATCACTCACGCTGGGAAACTTTCTGATGTCTGCATTTTCTGCCAGAGAAAACGCTCAAACTTTACCACAAGCATGTCAACAGTCTAGGACCCCAGGGTAATTTGTCTATTTTTGAGTCAATGATGCCATATATAAAAATTAATAACAGGAATATAAACTATGTCAACTTCATAGGGCCAAGAATTCCATAGGGTTTGCAGACCTGGGAGATGGCAAACCTTAGAGAGGCATCTTAGAATACTGTCGACCATACTGGACAGAAGGTACAAAATTTCACACAACTATATAACATGGGATGTGAACTCTAAAACTCTAAAACTTCCTGAGGAAAACAGGAGAAAAACCTGCCCAGTCTTCGAGTAAGCAAAGATTTCTAAGGCAAGTGACATTAAAACAATAAATTTTAAAAAATAATAAATTTGATTGTATTAGTAAAGTAAATGTGACTTTAATAATTTCAGAAGTCATTATAATTTAAAAATTCAGCCATTTGAGAGACAGGTTATGAAAACTTAAAAGATAAGTTAAAAACCTGAAAATTATATTCATACTATATCTACCAAAAGTCATGAATTCCAACTGTATAAAAGAAGAACTCTTATGACAATAATACGCAGTATAAGAACACATAATTATACTCACCTAAGACATATAATGTAAAAAGATGCTAAGCTCAATGATTTAGAGTAATTATTTTGAAGAGTGGCAAAATATGCCAGCCCAAATACACCATTTTTTAAGAATTATTTTGAGTTAAAGGCTTAAAAAATAGCAGTGAGGAGAAGGGCAATCTGACCTTCTTTTTCCTTCTTAAAAGCACGTGAAAGATATTCTCCCCATATCAGAAGGAATAAAGATATTCTTATCACTAAGATAAGGAGCCTCGGCCAGGAGAAATCTGTACAAACCAACCTTGGTAAACTAACCCTTAATCTTTCCAATCACTTGTCTGTGATTAACTGTCTGAGGTCACTCCCTTTGTTTTGTAAGATTTTCAAAATTTACTACTTTTTGTTCAATTTAGTACATAAGCATTTGACTCTAACTACTTCTTCGGGTCTTCATTTTCCCATGGGGGGGTCTCATGGATTTGACAAATTCTATACAATTTCACAGATTTTCTTTGGAGAGCTTTTCTCCTGTTGATGTCTTTTTAAATAATTATTATTGTTGGAGATTCATTGAGGGTACACAAAAGCAGGTTACATTGATTGCTTTTATTAGATAAAGACCCTATTACATTTGTGTACCACTCCCAAAAGGTGAACCCTATCCCTTGACCCCCCCACCCCCTCCCTCCTTTCCTTTCTCAGCTCTCCCTGTCCCCCACCCCCCACTGTGTACTAGGACCTTAATTGTCCTCCTATAAGAATTGAATACATAGGATTCTTATTTCTCCTTCTTGTAATGCTTTACTAAGAATAATGTGTGCTACATCCATACATTGATAGAATTGGCTGGCATGGCTGGAGACATTAAGGGGGTAGAGATAAAGTTTTTCCTCCTCTATAATGTCATGATGATTCTTGACTATACCTAGCAAAGCCTAACATTGGAAATATTGACAACACAAGGTGTTTTCAAGGATGTGGAATAACTGGACCTCTTCTGCATTGCAGAGGGGACTATAAAATAACATGACCACTTTGAAAACAATTGGCAATAAAGAAAAACAAGCACTTACAGAGTGACTCAATGATTCCATTTCTAGACATCTTACTGAAGAAAAACGAAAACGCATAACTGACAAAGATTTATACAAGAATGTCTATTGTAGCTTTATTCATAATAGCTTGAACTGAGAACATCTCCAGCGTTCATTACCAGGTGAATGAGAATATTCATTTTCTATTGCTGCATAATAAACTCAATGGCTTAAAACAATGCCCATATATTAGTTTATGGTGCCTACAGGTCAGAAAATCCAGACAGAGGATTAAGGATTAAGAAAATCCAGATAGAGGATTAAGCTCAATTCTTTGCTTAAGTTTTCATAAGACCAAAGTTGAAGTGATAGTTAGGGTGACTCTTATCTGAAGGTGCTGGGAAAGAATTTTCTTCCAAGATCATTCAAATTGTTGACAAAATTCATTTTTCTTGTTTGTAGTAGGACTGAAGTTTTCCCTTCCTAGCTAGCTATTGATTTAGATTTAGCCTCACCACCAAAGACTCCCCAGCCCTCTTTACAAAGTTAGCAATAATGAGTAGAACCACATTGTGTTTTGAGTTTCCAACTTTACTTCTGTGTGCCAACCATTAAAAACTCTCTTCTTTTAAAGGGCTCGTATGTTGCATCTAATATCCTCTGTCCCCAATAAAGCAACATAATTGTACAAGTAATATCTCCTTATATACACAGGTTCCTTCCACACTCCAAGATGAGGGGATTTTATAAGCTGAAGATGAATGAGAGCCACTTTTAGAATTCTGCCATCACAATAAGTAAACCAATGATAAATCTATACCATGAAATATCCTACTCAGTAATAGAAAGGAATAGACTATATATATATATATGTATATATAACAATGATATAGATATAAAACAGTGATTGAACTTAAAAACACTGTGGTCAGTAATGCTGTATGATTCTGTTTTTATGAAATTCTAGAAAAGGCAAATCTAACCTATAGTAACAGTGTATCAGTAGTTCCCTAGGGATAGACGGAAGTGGAAATTGACAGACATGGTTTGTGACAGAACATTTGGGATGAGGAAAATGTCCTTTATCTTGGCAAAGAGTGGTGATAAATACCTATTTCATGTTTCACATTAAACATAGCCATATTCTATTAACAAAAAGTGAAAGACATAAACCGTGTTGTGTTATTTGGTACACAAAATAGTGGCCCCCAAAGATGTTCACAACCTACTCCCTGGAACCTCAGAACAAGGCAAGAGAGACTTTGACTATGTAATTAAGTAAAGGAGAGGACATTGAAATGGGTTATTAGCCTGGATTCTCCAGGAGAGACTGATACAATCTCAAGGTTCCTTCATAGAGAAGCTGTGAAGATGAATGAAGAGTGTTGAAATAATACCATGTAGATCTGAAGATACTAACATTGAAGTAGTGGCTTTGAAGAGAGAAGAGAGAGGAAGGGGTCAAAAGTCAGAGGATAAGTCCACTCTAGGAACCAGAAAAGGTAAGGGAGAATATTGCTTCCTTCCTCCAGAAGGAACACAGTATGTTGACCCCTGATTTTTATTCAGCAAACCCATTTTGAACTTCTGAAGTCTAGGATTGTAGGATAATACATTTGTATTGTTTTAAGCTCCTAAGTATTTGGCAATGTATTACTCCAGCAATAGAAGCCTCAGTAATTTACATACAATATTATACTTTTGTATCGCATTTGGGGTACATGTGTTTCCATTTTTATATATTTATCCCATTTTAAAAAACTATCTGGGGTGGTACCTGAAGCTCAAGGAGTGGGGCGCTGGCCCCATGTACTGGAGGTAGTGGGTTCAAGCCCAGCCCTGCTCAAGGACAGCAAAAAAAAAAAAGGAAAAAAAAAAAAAAAACTATCTGTCAGTACAAACCATTCAAACATATTTTCCTTTAAAAATTTGATCATGATGATTTTCATTTCTAATTTTTACTGATGAAATTTATAAACATTTTATGAAGTCAGTATTAACATTGATTTTTTTTTTAATTATTTTTTATTAAGTCATAACTGTGTACAATGATTCAGGCTTGGAGTACAGTGTGCGGGCTTCCCATACAATCGGAGATATTTTATCCACCTGATTAATGTAACATTCATGATATTTTCTCATTTACTATGTGAAAACAATTTTGATCCGTATTTAGAAGATTTCTCCTGACCCTTCACATATGCACCACAAGTGTGATCTCACCCTTTATCATCTCTTTAATTGAGATGGCATTAATGTGGAGGAGACAGTCTATCTTTACTATTGAATCTTCAATCCAGAAACAGTATATCTTATCATACTGTGAAATATAGTTTTACAGTTTAATTTTACTTGATTTTTTCTTATTTTGCTAATTTCTAGTTTTATACATGTGAATAGCCTCTCTTTAGAAATATAAAATTACTTTTAAAAATTCGCTATTGTTTTCTGTGTATTAAGATATTATATTTCTTATAGAAAATTCACAATACTATTTTAGTTTTATTCTTTTACCTACTTTAAGTAGTTTGAATGACCTGCTTTGCTTATAGTATGTTATTATATTGTTTTCTATAGAAAATTATACAGTTTTTTAAAAATATTTTCACCCAATTTTGAATATCTTTGCTGTTTCTATTTAAGTCTCCAATCATGTTATTCTGAATTGTATGATTTATATTTATTTTTCTGTGTATACTCACTTTGTGACTGGCTAGTTTGGGGACTGCTTTACCCTATCTTAACAGTTTTCAGTTGATTAGTATTATTTTCCTAGGAAAACAATCATTTTATCTCTGAAGATAATGTGTTATCTCAATTCCATTTCATTTTTTACTGCATTTTATAGAACTTTCATAACACTATTGAACAATATTAGTGATAGCACATATGCTTTTATTACTGCTAAATGTATTGAAAAATTTTTTTGGTGTTTCAACATTAAGTATGAAGGTGTTTCATAGTCTTTCTTAAAATAAATATAGTGGTTCAATTAATTGAGCAAAAATAGAACATAATTTTTATTCCTTTTGAATGTAACTCTTGGGCACCTTTATTGACACAATCATGGAAAAGTTAATTGGGCTATTTAAAGGCAACTCCATCACTGTGGCATTGGCCATGGTTGGGGATAAATCTGATCCCAATACTGCCTTCTGAATTTCCTGGTCTCCAATGAGGCTCAGCTCGGATCTTCTGGTCAAGATCATTTTCAAACCACACTTGTTGCTTCATTGCTCCAATGCGACCTCCAGTCACAAGGCACTCCTTGTGCTAATGCTCAGCTATTTGGGGTCTATTTTAAAGACTTCCATCGCCTGGTGGAATTTAGATTATGTCCCTTTTCTATCAACCTGTATATTTTCATTTTTCAGGCCTCAAATTAGATCTACTTTGCTCTGCAAGCTTTGTTATCTCCTGGGTTACTCTGGGAAGCCAGGAAGGAATGATCCTATTTTTAAACTCCCTAACTTTACTAGTATTTCTTCTATTTTGATATGGGTTTTCAACAAAGAGAAGACGCAAGATGCTGGGCATCTTTTAAAAATTGCTGTGTTGAAATCGGGTTTTACTTTCTCCAAATCTTTTCTTCTTGACAACTGAAAAAACTCCACTTTTATTCATTTATTCCTTCTTTCCTTTCTTCCTTTGTTCTTGTCTTCTTTCCTTTCTCCCTTCTTTCCTTTCTTTCTTCTTCCTTATTTTTCTATCTCTGTCTTTCTTCTTTCTTCCTTCAATCGGAAAAACAAATTTTTTATGAACATATTTACTTCCCTACCATAAGGTTATACAACTTTTTGGTTGTATAACATTATGTGTCCTGACTTTTATTGTATCCCAGTGCCTACCACAAGGGTTGGTGATTGGTGTTAAATAAATATTTAGTGAATGAACTGATGAAAGGGTAAATTTTTTTTAGCCGTATATTCAAGCATTTTTTTCTGGTTCTACTATGTGTTTCTTGTATGACTTTGGAAAAGTTAATTTAGTCATTTTGGGTTCTTGCTTCAGCTACAAAGAGAAAATAACCCATACCTATTATATTAAATGATATGAAAAATTAGAAAGTACTTTGTAAACTGAAACTCTATGCAAATGTTAGTTTGCATCCTTATTAGCACTTATTAACCTTCCCGATAGGATTGTATTCTAAAGAAGACTGTTTAGTAACCCAAGGAATTGAATTACTGAAGACAGAATTTCAGCAAAGATATTTTAGAAGAATTTTTCTGGTTGTCCCTTAGTCTTTTACTATAGACCTTAGGTGTGCTGGCCCTAACCACAGGAGTGTGTAGCAAGTCCTGAATTGTAGGTGGCACATGGCAAAGTAGTGGGGTAAAAACTCAAAAGAAGATGGGAAGAATGTAGTAGTGCTGGCAGGTGTATGCCATGCCCTTCCTCTTCCTCTAGAACACTGTCTTCTCCCTCACTCTGTGCAGACCCTGTAATGTCATGCAACTTGTTTTTATTCCTTCCTCTAACACTTGGTATTTTTAGGTATTCCTTGATAAGAACATCTGTCCTCATCTGTCTGAAAGCATACATTTATGTTTGGATTAAGTCATTTGATCTGTGATTTTCTGCCAGGTCTTCTGGAATTATCATGCTTTCATTTTTTGAACAGTCTAGACTATGCAGAAAAATCACCCCCTGGAAGGGGTGGGGAACCTGCAGACTTAAGGCCACATGCAGCTTTCTAGATCCTTAACTGTGGTCTTTTGACTGAATCCAAATTTCACAGTTTATACCTCCCCCCCCTTTTTGAGATAGAATTTCACCCTATCACTCTGGGTTAAGTGCCATGGTGTCATAGCTCACAGCAACCTCAAACTCGTGGGCTTAAGTGATCCTATTGCCTCAGCCTTCTAAGTAGCTGGGAATATATAGGCTGCACCAATACCTCAGGTTAGTTTGTCTATTATTAGTAGAGATAGGGTCTCATTCTTGGTCAGGCTTATTTCAAACTCCTGAGACCTTAGTCTCCCACCTGCCTTAGTCTCCAAGAGTGCTAGTTGTATGCCCTTTTTTGAGAGAGTCTAATTCCATTGGTTCTGATATAGGGGTTCATATTAAAAAATGTGATTAACTATATCTATTCATTAGCTTTGAAACTGAATCTTTCATATGGGTTTCCTGGGTTTCAATATGTTCATTAGAGTTCACTTTTAAGAATGAATATTTATCATGCTGTTCTGTTCAAAGTACTAAAGTTGTTCAATATTCTCTGTAAAATTATCTGCGCATGTTTTTCATTCACATAAGAATATGTTAGAGGTAGGGAGGGTAGAAGGGGGGAGAGAGAAAGAATGTGTGTGCATATGCACGAGAGAAGAGTCAAGATTTTAGAAAAATCACTCACAATTACATAGCTGTTATAGAGTTTGGTTGGGATTCGAGCACATGAATGTCTGCTTTCAAAGTCCGATCACTTAGTGGACACTTAAAAGTTATTACATGATTGAACAAACTAATAAATGCCATTTCTATTATAGAACACTGGAGAAATGAATAGCCAGGAACAGAATATTAAAAACACTGTATGTTCACACTTATATGTGAAAGCTGAAAAATGTTGATCTGATAGAAATAAAAAGTAGAACAGAGGATACTAGTTTGGGGGAAGGGGAGGATATGGAGAAATTTGCTACAGTATACTAAGTTACAGCTATATACAAGAATGAGTACTAGTGTTATATACTACTGTAGGATGACTATAGTTAACAATGATACACAAATAGCAAGATGGAGGATATTGCATGTTCCCAACACACACACACAAAAGATAAATATTTGAGATAATGGAAATGGTAATTACCCTGATTACTACACAGTATAACTATACTAATATCTCTGTGTATCCCATGAATGTACAATTTTTATGTGTTCATTTAAAAAAAATTTAAAGCACAAATAAATGACGAAATGTAAAGGGAGAATTGATTAAAGAGAGATTCTAGACTAGATGAGACTATAAATGAGGGAAAAGATCAGAACAGTAAAAAAATCAAGTGTTTCTAAATTTGTTTATTAGTTTCAATATTGTGCCATTGTACCAATTTCTTTCATGAGTTCCTTTTTATTGATTTCTCTCTAGACATACAAACTAAGACTGTCACTTCTTTAAGCAATTATCAGTTATATATGTTATTTATGATATAATAATTATGTTGCAATTATTTGGCATTTCTTCTTACATATATGAAGTATATACTTACCTGTATATCACAATTTTTAAAATATAGTCAACCATCTCATAGTAACTTCTTTGAGTTAAAATTCTCTCAGAAAATCCATAATTCCAGATTATATTTCAATTGGACAAAACATACTTCTGTGCAACCATTGTAAAATAAATTCAGGCTTTATATCTGTAAATGTTTCTAAAGGTTGCATTTTTAGGCATACCTATTGTACAAAATGTCAACAGGAACATTATTATATACTCACCAATCTTTAGTACTGCTCAACTAATTTAATGATCAAACTTTCCTATTCTCAGACTGGTGCAATGGCTCATGCCTGTAATCCTACCACTCTGAGAGGCTGAGGCAGGTGGATTGCTTGAGCTCAGAAGTTTGAGACCAAGTTGATCAAGAATGAGATCCTGTCTCTAAAAACAGCCAGGTGTTATAGCATGCACCTGTAGTCCCAGCTACTTGGGAGGCTGAGGCAACAGGATTGGTTGAGTCCAAGAGTTTCTGTGAGCTATGACACCATGACACTCTGCTGGGGACAAAGTGAGACTCTGTCTCAAAAGAAACAAACAAACAAGTAAAATTTACTATTTTCCACCCATTGTTATGGAACATATGGTATCAGCTCTCTCTCTCTTTTTTTTTATTAAATCATAGCTGTGTACATTAACGCAATCATGGGGTACAATGTGCTGGTTTTGTATACAATTTGAAATGTTTTCATCAAACTGGTTAATATAACCCTCATGGCATTTCCTTAGTTATTGTGTTAAGACATTTATATTCTATACCTAGCAAATTTTACATGTGCCCTTGTAAGATGCACCGTAGGTGTGGTCCCATCATTACTCTCCCTCCACCTACCCTACCCTATCCCCTCCCCTCCCTCTCTCCTTTCCCCTTCTTCTTGGGCTATAATTAGGTGATAGATTTCATAAGAAAGCTATAAGTTGGTTTCATAGTAAGACTGAGTACATTGGATACATTTTCTTCCATTCTTGAGGTACTTTGCTAAGAAGAATAAGTTCCAGCTCCATCCATGTAAACATGAAAGAGGTAAAGACTCCATCTTTCTTTAAGGCTGCATAATATTCCATGGTGTACATATACCATGGTTTATTAATCCATTAATGGCTCAATGGACACTTCTTGGGCTTCTTCTGTGGCTTATCAATTATGAATTGGGCTGCAATAAACATTCTGGCACAAATATCTTTGTCATAATATGATTTTTGGTCTACTAGATATATACCAAGTAGAGGAATTATAGGATCGAATGGCAGGTCTATTTTTAGATCTCTAAGTGTTCTCCAAACATCTTTCCAACAGGAATGTATTAGTTTGCATTCCCAACAGCAGTGTAGAAGTGTTCCCTTTTCTCCACATCCATGCCAACATCTCTGGTTTGCAAATTTTGTGATGTGGGCTAATCTTACTGGAGTTAGATGATATCTCAAAGTAGTTTTGATTTGCATTTCTCTGATGATTAAGGATGATGAGCATTTTTTCATATGTCTGTAGGCTGTGTGCCTGTCTTCTTCAGAGAAGATTTTTTTCAGGTCCCTTGCCCATCCTTAGATGGTATCACTTGTTCTTTTCTTGCCAATTACATTTGAGTTCTCTGTGGATTCTGGTTATTAAACCTTTGTCGGAGATGTAACCTGCTGATATCTTCTCCCATTCCAAAGGCTGTCTGCTTGCTTTATGTACTGTGTTCTTGGCTGTGCAGAAGCTTTTTAGTTTGATCAGGTCCCAGGAGTATATTTTTGATGCTGCTTCAATTGCCCTCCTCATAAAATATTCTCCCAGGCCTATTTCTTCAAAAGTTTTCCCTGTACTTTCTTCTAGTATTTTTATGGTTTCATGTCTTAAGTTTAAATCTTTAATCCAGTGAGAGTCTATCTTAGTTAATGGTGAGAGGTGTGGGTCCAGTTTCAGTCTTCTACAGGTTGCCAGCCAGTTCCATTTGTTAAATAGGGAATCTTTTCCCCACTGAATGTTTTTAATTGGCTTGTCAAAGATCATATAATGGTAAGTAGCTGGGTTCATCTCTTGGTTCTCTATTCTGTTCCATACATCTACCTCTCTGTTTTTGTGTCAGTACCATGCTGTTTTGATCACTATTGATTTATAGAATAGTCTGAGGTCTGGAAGCGTAATTCCTCCTGCTTTGTTTTTATTTCTGACTAATGTCTTGGCTATTTGAGTTTTTTTCTGATTCCATATAAAACAAAGCATTATTTTTTGGAGATCTTTAAAGTATGACAGTGGAGCTTTAATAGTGATTGCCTTAAAATTGTATATTGTTTAAGGTAGTATGGACATTTTAACAATGGTGATTCCTTCCAGCCATGAGCATGGTATGTTTTTCCATTTGTTAACATCTTCAGCCATGTCTTTTCTTTTCATTTCATAGTTCTCATTATAGAGATCTTTCACATCCTTTGTTAGATAAACTCCCAAATATTTCATCTTGTTTGGCACTACTGTGAATGGAATAGAGTCCTTGACTGTTTTTTCAGCTTGACTATTGTTGGCATATATAAAGGCTACAGATTTATGAGTGTTGATTTTGTAGCCTGAGACACTGCTGTATTCCTTGATCACCTCTCAGAGTTTTGCACTAGAATCCCTGAGGTTTTCTAGATATACAATCATATCTACTGCAAAGAGTGAAAGTTTGATCTCCTCTTACCCTATATGGATACCGTTGATCATCTTTTCTTGCAATTGCAATGGATAAGACTTCCATTACAATGTTAAAGAGCAGTGGAGACAATGGGCAACCTTGCCTGGTTCCTGATCTGAGTGGAAATGATTTCACTTTAACTCCATTCAATACTATATTGGCTATGTAGATGGCCTCTAACAGTTTAAGAAATGTCCCTTCTATACCAATTTTCTTAAGTGTTCTG
>CAUYRH010076265.1:0-13757 GCA_963574655.1 Perodicticus potto | reverse complement strand
TGTCATGGGCACGAGTGTCACATCCAGCAGTGCCTTTTAAACTCAGAAATGGCCTGGGATGATCCTAAAATGCATATTCTGAGACCCAGATCCCAGAGATTTTCTTTCTTTTCTTTTTCATTTTCATTCCTTCCTTCCTTCCTTCTTTCCTTCCTTCCTTCTTCCTTCCTTCTTTCCTTCTTTCCTTCCTTCCTTCCTTCCTCTTTCTATTTTGGTAGGTTTAAACTTTTTAATGAGGATTGGGAAATATGCAATATTATCTTGTTTCTGCTAAAGGTAAGATGATTTGCTTGCTTTGTGGTACTGCAATATCAACATTAAAGAAATTCAGTGCTCATCAGCATTGTAACGTTCATAAGGACCACACATATTTTAAATATTTGGGAGGGGTGTAATACGTTGTATTGCACAAATTAAAAGATTGAAAGCAAAAGCAAAGACAATTCTCTCAAGCAGCAATAAGACCTGGAAACAATGCCATGAAGCAACTTATAAAGTAGCTTATATGCTTGAGGAAAAGGGAATGCCATTCAATAATGTATAAATTGTGAAAGAATGAATTGTCAAAGTTACAGGATTCTTAGACCCTGATAATGTTTCAAAGTACAAACAACTGCCTTTTTCAAGGAGAACCATAACTTATTGGCAGCATGAATTAGCCTTCAACTTAACAGAATAACTTCATGCAATACTTCAAAACAGCATGGGTGCCAAAAATATGTATACATACTATAAGAGCCCATGTTGGAAGTAAAATCGATAATTCCTCAAAAGTGTTTGAATTGCAGATAAATTGGGTGACAGGTGATGGTCATAAGCAGTAATGGTACCTTCAATTCAACTTCAAAAAGTAACACATAGATAACATCTTTTAAAATGTATGTATGTGTTTTGAGCAACCTCTGTATGTACAATACATTTAGAACATCTAGAAGTCTTTCTTTTTTATTTTAATTAAATCATGATTGTGGGATCACACTTACGGTGCATCTTAGAAGGGTACAAGTGAACATCTAGAAGTCTTAGGGAAACACACACCTTCCTCACCACCACTCCAAGGCTTTAGCATTGTGGGGCATCTTCTCATCAGACACAGGGAAAGTCTCTGGCCCAGAGCTTTGTCCTGCATCTGGGGAAAGCAACTTCACCCTTCACTGCCTGAGCATCCTCCCCTGAGAGTGTGAACCACTGCATCCAGCCCTCACTGCCAAGCTTTGGATGGTGATGGTGTCCACAACAGAATGCTGTTGTCTCACAGAGTAAAGAGATAAGATCCAGAGACCACTAGAACTGCTAAACTTATTATGCTTTGCCAAGAGTCCATGAACCATTAGGAAAGGTGCTTAACTGTGTTTCTGCGAGACCTGGCAGACATGAATCCCACCTCTGACATACTGCAGCCCAGGCACAGGGGGTGGTGGACCTGGGTGTGGCCCCAAGTTCCTTAGTCAGCAATAACCTGCAGTAAGCTGTTTTGGCCTATAGAGGAAGGTGAGGACATAAAGGGGGTGAGAGGAAGAAAGAATTGCACTGATGCCAGGTGACACTGCTGCTTATTATGGGCAAAGAGCCTCACGTGGATTACCTCATTTAATTCGCAGAATGAAGTGTGATCAAGGGTGATAGATATGGGAGTGAGGGGAGGGGGATCAATGGGACATGCATGGATTTACAAAGCTTAACAATGGATTAATATGGAGCACCATATGGGAGAGGGAGAGACAAGTGTCACACTTCCCCTGAACTTACCCACACACTTTTCTGCCAGCAGCTGGGAGCCCCACTCACTTGGTGAAAAACAAGTGTGCCTGTGTCCTCCTGGCCAGAGCTCTGAAGTGAGAGAAGGAGGATGAAGAAGGTGACTGCTCTCAGGACCACTTCCCTGTCTGATTTTGGCTCCCAAACCATGTTCCCTCATCCCAACATTCTTTTTTTTTTTCCTCCCCACATTCTTGACCAGGGCTGGTGGCAGGAAAAGCTACCACCAGGAGTCAGGGGAAGAAATAATTGGCTCTCAGAAAGAGAAGGAAAGGAAGGTTCACTTGTCTATTTCTTTCTATCTCTAGAAAGCAAGTCCTAGGCTGAGTCCAGGTAGACCTCAGACACTCTGACTTCAGAGGTGGCCACTGCCCTCATGGCTTTGCAGAGTACTGACCCGTGGATTTGGATAAGTGGCCATTTGCCATAATTATTCATGGGCTCCCCATCTTCCTACAACTCCTTGTCCAGCATTAGGAAGGATGAGACAGTTCTTCAAGAGCAGCCCTGTGCAGGGGGTGGGGCTGGCAGGTGGACCCCCTCAGCAAAGGAGCTCAGAGAAGGGAATGTGAGTGAGGCTGGGACCGACAGGCACAATCCCTGAGGAGAGGATAGATGTGGACTGATGACAGGCAGCATGCCCAGCCACTTCACCTGCTAGCCCTCACTGAGTTTTCCTGCAGCCCTGGGAGATGAATGGTTTTCTCTTTTTCATTTTAATGTCAAGAAAACTGAGTTAGGGACACACTTCTTCAAGGGAAAGACCAGGCAAAAGCTGAGGTGATCAGTTCCTTGAAAACCTCTACATTGTTGCATGCCCTGGAGAAACCCATTTACCTTCAGAGACCCCAGGAGCCCTTGGATACTGACTCCAAAGACTTAAAAGAGCTGAGTCCCAACCCTCAACTTTGGGCTTGTTTCTTTGGCAGTATCTGAATAATTTCCTGACATCAAAGGCATAAAACAATTCTCATCATGGTATGAACTTGGGAGATCCTCAAGGGAACAGGACTGCTCTTTTGTCATCTTTGTATCTATACCCAATGCTTCAAAATTTACCAAATATACATACAATAAATATTTAATAAATAGTGATAGTGGACAATGTTAATTGAGCTGCACTTCATTTAAGGATCTTAGCTATCTCAGGAAGTATTGTCATTATTATCTCCATTTTTTAGATGATTAGAGCCTCAGGAAGAATGAAGAGTGAGTTGAAATTTAACCTACTGCTATTTGGCAGAGTGGATGAGATTGAAACAGCATCTCTCTGCCACATTTCCCATCCATGGAGAGCAATTGCATCCTTGCAATGAGAATGACACAGGTCTGGGAGTAGACTATTTGTACCCAGTCACAGATACAGTGGCCCTCTCTCTAGCTCACCCTACCCAAATTTGTCCATTCTTGGTCATTTCAAATCCAATTTCAATTCCATTATTTTATTCCTGGAATGGAATACATAAAAATATTTTCATCACTCTTTAGGGCTGATGACACAATCATTGTATCAATTAGAAATTTTCTACAACTGCTTGAAATAGAGACTCACAAAAGTGGCTTAAAGAATATAAGCCTCTCTAACATAATGTGATGTGCAAAATTAGGTGGTTCAGGGCTAATGCAGGAGATCCATCTGGTTTTACATTCTTTCCATTTTTCAACTCTGCCATCCTTAGGATATGGCTACCATTCTTTAGAGTACCTCATGATCACAAGATGGCTGTTGGAGCCCCACCCTCATATCTGAATTCCAGACAACAAGAAAGAGGAGGTGGCGAAGGATAGAAAGTCTTAAACAAACTGATTTAGCCTCTTCTTTGAAGGATCCTTTCTGGAAGCCTCGTCCAGCAATGTTTCCTTAGAATTAATTGGCTGGAACTTAGTGAAAGTAGTAACTTCAAGGAAAAATGGAAATTGTATTTTTTAAAGCTGGGCACTTTGATGCCTCCAATAACATCAGATATCTTTTAATAAAAAAGGAGGGGAGAGTGGAGTACCCCACCACCTTTGCCACAGCTCTACTTTGCTTTGGCCTGGATTAAGTCTATGTAGCCAAAGACAACCCTGGGGAACATTTTCTAGAGACTAAGTTGTGACTGACTTCTGCTGTCAGAAACCTAAGGTGGGTCTTTCCCTGCTCTGAACTTGTTTCTCTCTCCAACAGCAGCCTCAATAGCACAGCCCGTCTCTGGGTTGTGCTCATGTGGGAAACTCCTATGTATGGGCAGAATAAATACCTTTGGCTTGGTTCTGTCTGCCCCATGGCAGCTGAGAGCCTCAGGGAAGCTAATGCATGACTCTTCCTGATGTCATCAAGTCAGTGCTATTACTGCCTGTATTAGTCTGTTTTATAACAGAGAACCACAGACTGGGTAATTTATGAAGAATAGAAATTTATTTTCCCACAGTCTTGGAGGCTGAGAAATCCAAGATTAAGACACTGGCATCTGACGAGGGGCTCCTTATTATGGCATTAGATGGTGGAAGGGGGGGCAAAGAGGATCAAATTTGCTCTATTGTAAGGGCATTAATCTCAGCCATGAGAGCAGAGCCCTCGTGGCGTAATAACCTCTCGAAGGTCCCGTCTTTTAATACTACTATAGTGACTATTAAATTTCAACATGAGTTTTTTGGAGGACAAATATTCAAACCATAGCATTGCCATTGTCCAGGACCTCATTATTCAAATAGGGTCCAGGGATTCTCAGGCTTACTACAAATCTGCTGAATCAGAATCTGCACTCTAACAAGATCCTGGAGTAATTCACATGCACAATAAAATGTGAAAAACCCTTCACTAAAGAGCCGTGGGTATCATAAGGGAGGACAAGTGACAGGAGGCAGGTGAGCACACCTGAGATACTTCCTCCAGCCTGATGTATCTTGAGAAAGTCATTCTCTCAATCAGGTCTCAGCCTTCCTACCTGCAACATCGGATTTTATGGATAAACTGTGGTCTTGGACCAAGGACAACAGCATCACCTTGTTGGGAATGCAGACTCTCAGTCCCCACCTCAGAGTGCTTAAGAGTCTGCATTTTAGCAGGTTCCCTGGTGATGCATCTGTATGTTAACGTTTGAGAAACCTTGCATTCAATGCTCTGTGTTCCCTAAAATGAGAGAAATGAAACTGACTCAGGCAACTGGTACCAAGTTCCCAAGCTTTGATGTGATGGGAGATGACTGATTCCTGCAGCTCCCTGAGGTGGGTTGAGTAGAGATAAGCTCCTTGTGGAAGCTCAGACCACAGGGTCAGGGAACAGTGAGGGTGGTGAGCCTCACCAGTGGTATACTAGATGCCTGTGTGAGGTCTGGAGCAGGGATCAGGTTTCAGGGTTCTTCCTCTGGCACTTCTCTGGCGCTAAATGGATACATAAGACTGAAGCAGGAGCTGCAGGCGGGGCCCTGGGGATGGCTGTCCAGGGAAGGTGGGCACACCTGAGGTACATCAGAAGCAGTGAGCACAGCGCTGAGTTAATACCACCTGTGTTTTCAACAGCAGAAGGAAGCAGAACTGACTTCACCAGTCTTCTTGCTACTGAACACTTGGTTGTTAAAAAGAATCCTTTAAAACTGTTTGATGTTTTGGACTAAATAAAGCAACACTCCCACTCCAATTGAGTTTATAATGGAGTCTAATTTTATAAAGAAGCCAATTAATGGCTTTGTAAATATAAAAGAAAGGATCCCTGCTTTTTCTCCTGACCAAAAGGCACCAGAAGTTAGTCCAGTAAAAATGTCAAATTTTGCTCTAAAGAATGGCAGGACTTCTTCGCTGAGAATAACAGGAAATGACTCACGGAGGGCACCCTGAGGCCACTCAGCCACACAAAGGGGCCCCCTGCGCAGTAATGCCTGGCTGCTGGCTTCAACCACAGGGAGAAAAGTGCCCCATCCACGAGGGGGGATGCTGGCCATCTTCTCTAGGCAGGGGCTGCTCTGTGGGACCCCAGGGACTGTTGGCATGCTGGCTCTCAGAGACAGAACAATGCTGTGAAGCTGACAGCTGAACAGAGTCAGCATTTGGTGCCCCAAGGAAAACCCATCCACTAAATTTTGCACAGAACTGTCAGTCTAGGGACTCTTACCTGTACTAGACTGGTAAGTCTAGTATGAGTTGGGTGGGGTACATTAAAGAGCAGATGGAGTCCTAAAAGATGCCTCCCCTGATTTCTTGTGGACTAACTCAGGCCTGAATCTTTTATTCTGCCAGCTAGCTTCATGCCTGCCTCCCCTAAACTTACCTTCTCCCTTTTGCTTGTCTTCCACTCTCTTATCCTATACCCAACTTAATACCTGGACTTTGCCCTGTCCAAAGCCCTCCCTAAATATGGGGGTTCCACTCCAGACTTCCTAGCTCTTCATTCGATGAGTCAGAATTCACTCAGATGGAACATATCAATGTAACCATAGTCTTGTTAAAATATTAAATTTTTTCCACACCAGTGGTTAAGAGGCTGCTGCATTGAGTCCCTATAATAGTTGGAAAGCAGAAGCCATCTCCAATGATTCAGGAAACTTTAATAAAGTGACTATTTACAGAGCCATAGGAGAGTTGGATAAGTTATCTACTGCTGTGTAACAAATCATCCCAATACTTTGCAGCTTAAAACAACACACATTTATTATCTCCCACTGTTTCTGAGGGATGAAAAGCTCAGTGTAGCTTAGCTGGGAACTGGCTCAGAGTCTTTCAGAAGGTTGCAGTCAAGCTGTCTGCAGAGGCTACAGTCATCTTAGACTTTCCTGGGGCTGCAGATTGTTTCCAAGCTTATTCAGGGGATTGCTGGCAAGCTGCAGGTCTTGCTGGCTATTAGTGGAAGACTTCATGTTTTTGCCATAGGGCCACTAACAACCTGGTGGCCTGCTTCGCTGAGAGTGAGCAATCCAAGAGAAAGCAAGCCAGAGGGTACCCAAGACAGAAGTTGCAGTCTTTTGTAACTTAATCTCAAAAGTGGCATATTATCACTGTTTCTCTGTGCTATGGATATACCAAACAAATAAGAGGCAATGTGGGAGGAGTTACTGAAAGGGATGAATACCAGGGGGCAAGGACCAGGAGGGCCCTGGAGGCTATCCCAGGAGTTAAGATGTTAGGGCATCAGTGACTAGCAATAGTAGGAAGCCATTTCCATCCTTAGACCCAAAGAGGCAAAGGGAAGATAGTGTTACTGGGGCTTAGGGAGAGCTGGCACAATGCACAAGGAGTGACTTGTGGAGGGACATGTGGCATTAGAGGAACAAGGCCAGTGCTAGAAACACAGCCTGGAGCAGGGAGGAAGTGGAGAATAAATACTCTGACTGATTGCTCTTCCTTCCCTTCAACATATTGCTGTTGGCTCTCATTGACTGAAACCAACTGGAAGTTAGATAGCAAAGGTGTCCAACTGGTGCAGCCTGAAAAGATTTGTCTCCCCCGACAAGATCAAGGAAGAGAAGGGCAGAGAATGGAACTGAGGTGGGAATGTGGGTCAATTGATTCTAACCAGGACCCCTAAAAGTCCTCTGCTGCCCAAGCTGCCCTGGCTCCTCCCCTCATGACCTACCCCCAATATATTCTGGGATCCAACAACTAAAGGGTCACACCTGGCTACACCTGTACTCCAGTCCCTCACTACCTCCCCTCTCAAGGACTCTCTCCAGTACTCAATGGCATCTATTCTACTCAGTGCCTAAGTCTTTCCACATATTCCCTTTTGAGTATCATATTTGGCCAGAATATATAGCAAAGAAAATAATTTGAACCAAAGCAGAGCATGATGGCTCAATGAGAGATGGATGAGGGAGTTTGGTCTAGAAAGGGGAGAACCTTTAGTTCACACACTATTTGAAACTTCTGAAGCAGCCTCCACCGGAGGCAGAAATAGGTTCTATGGAAAGGTTCCCCTGGTTCAGAAGGGCTGCCATTTTGGACTTGGAATGCATCTCTTAGGGCCATCAGCATTTTGCCTGTGGTTTAGCATGCTTTGTAGGGTCTCAGTGCTGGGAAGGACAGAAAACAGACTAGGATGCAGCAGACTAAGCTTATATCCCCAGATAGAACAACACCCATGCTTTTGTCCAAGCTGTTCCTGGCATAGCAGTAGCTTATACAGAGTTTGGGGCTGAGAGAAGTCTTCTCAGTCACCTTGGAAGGAAGTTAGGCAGAGCTGCTTCTTGATATTAAGTCCAGGGCTACATGGGAAGGGAACAAGAAGGAGAGGGCATTCCAGTGGGGGAGGGGGTGAAGGAGGATTCTGGGGCCAGCAGGAACCACCAGGATTATGCAAAGAATAGCCTAGGGACTGGCAGGACCTGAATGGAAAGTAATGAGGAGGTGGATTAGCAGAAAATGTCCATCATGGCCTGCAAAAGAAGACCCAGGTGCCCTCATTTTTTCTCCCCTTGGGGCTGCCTGAGCCAGCCGTGGCATATCTGGGCCAGCTAATGAAAGGTCTGTGATGGCCGCCAGAGTTGGATGCCATGCAGGAAAGGTGGCCAGGTTACTGTAACCTGGACTATACTTTTGCACAATTCTTTGCATGTTAATTTTCATGCACTTGCTCTCTAAATGAGCAGAAGCCCATCTGGAATTTCTCTCCCTTTTTAACACCTCTGGTTCCTGGCATTTCTGCCCTTGACAATTTCCTTACAAACCTCCAACCTGCACAGGTGCCCTATTGTTGCTCTGTCCACCCAGAGATCAGGGTCTGTAAAGATAAGCAAGTCGAGTACACATCTGAGTCAGCCCTTCCATTTTATGAATGTCAGAATTAGGCCCAGAGAGGGGATGGGCCACATAGCAAGTTGTGGGAAGGCAGGGTCAAGCCTGCTGCACTGTGAGAAGGGCAGGGAGGCTTTCTCAGCCTCCAGAGGAGGGAGCAGGAAAGTAGCTAAACACCCCAGTGGCTCTGAGAAAGCTGCTGTTGGGCTCATCAGAGCATTCTTAAGTGTAATTGACTTTTAGGCATTAAACTTTTACCAGAATGAGCTCACACATGGTCTGTAGGGAGAAGGAAAGTGCCTGGTGTTTCCTGCCTCCTGGGGCAGTGTCTGGGGGTGAAAAGCTCATCCTCCTAACTGCAGGATTGAGCCCTCTCCTGGGAGGGAAAAGAGGGTGAGGCCCTGGGAGAGTATGCAGGCTGGCTTGTGCAGTATTCCGTGGCCAACTCTGGGTGGGGAGGGGATAGGGGCCTTGAGCACCCATCCACCAGCCTTCAAGCAGTCACGCTCTGTGCAGTGAGTGACTGCATGTGCAGGGGAGAAGAGATGGAGAACTCAGTCTCTTCTCACAGTGTGCTACCCCAACCATTCTCATTCACCAGTTTGTCCCTAAATCTGTCCTGCCATCAACCACGAACCTTGTTTAAATAGCCACCCAACTCTGGGCATCAGTTTTCTCATCATCTATACCAGATGATGTCTTGAATTTTTCTGAGCTTTGTCATTCCCTAATGAGGAAGTTATCCTAATTCTTAGTTGGGCAGGTGCCAAGGCTTAGCAGCTATTCCTAGAACAGCTGAAATCTCTCTCTTCAACTTTAGTGCTGAAATGAGAGATCCAGAGGCTTACAGAGATTTCCATTTAGACCCCTAAACTTGAAGGGCTGGATGATTTTTACATGTGTGATGAAATTGACATACTATAAACTGCACATATTTAGGGGGCACAATTTGTTAAATATTGACATATATTATTCACTTGTGAAACCATCACCACAGTAAAGATAGGTTTCGTTTTTCCTTTCTTTTCTTTTCTTTCTTTTTTTTTTTTGCAAGCTTGTTGCAACTGTACCTGATTTCTTGTAGTGAATAAAAGCATTTTACAATATACTTTCTTCAGCAATACAAAGTAAACTTGAGCTGGGTACACATATGTCTTGTGTATATATTATATATATATATGCAGCATTACCTTTATTTTCTATGTTTCAAATATTTTATTTTTTAAATTCAGATTAATATGAGGGCACAAATGATTAGATTACATTGTTTGTGTTTCTAAGCAAGTTGTAGTTGAGGCATTTGAGCACTTCATTCAAGGGGTATATTATACACCCTCAAAATGTGTCCATCAGATGAGAGCTTATCAATTCCCCTCCCTCCTCATCTTCCTCCTTTCTCTCCTCCCCACTTCCTCCACTGAATATACTAGTGTTATTCTCTTGTATGGGCATGTAGTTGTTTTAGATTCATATTAGTATTAAGTACATTAGATATTTGCTTTTCCGTTCTTGTGATACTTTACTAAGAAGACCATGTTTTCTGTAATCATCAGAGAAATGCAAATCAAAACCACTTTGAGATATCATCTAACTCCTGTAACAGTAGCTCACATAACAAAATCCCAAAACTACAGATGTTGGCATGTATGTGGAGAGAAGGGAACACTTCTGCACCGCTAGTGGGAATGCAAGCTAATACCTTCCTTTTGTAAAGAAGTTTGGAGAACACTTAGGTAACTAAAAGTAGACCTGCCATTTGATCCTGCAATTCCTTTACTAGGACATATCTTATAACAAATATGTTTGCACCAGAATGTTTATTGCAGCCCATTTCATAATTGCCAAGTCATGGAAGTAGCCCTACTGCCCATCAACCCATGAATGGATTAACAAATTGTGGTATATGTATACCATTGAATATTATGCAGCCATAAAAAGATGGAGACTTTACCTCTTTTATGTTTACATGGATAGAGCAGGAATATACTCTTCTTAATAAAGTATCTCAAGAAGGGAAGAAAAGGTATCCAATGTACTTAGTACTATTATGAAACCAATATATATCATCACCCATACTTTCATATGAATGAGAAAATACAACTATAGCCCAGAATAAAGGAGGGACGAGTAGGGTGAGGGGAGGGGAGAGGCCGGGTGGGACCTCACCTATTGTGCATACTGTAAGAGTACACATCAAATCTATTAAGTGTAAATGTCTTAACACAACAATTAAGTGGGGTGAAGGCTATGTTAATGTTTAATGTAAGCATTCAAAATTGTATATAAAATCAGCACATTGTACCCCATAAATGCATTAATTTACAGTTATGATCTAATAATAAAAAATAAAATAAAATTTTAAAAAAGATCAAAATAAATAATTACAAAAGATATAAAGTCACCATCATTTTTATAGTTGAATAGTATTCCTTGTTATACATATACCACAGTTTATTAATCCATTCATGGGTTGATGGGCCCTTGGGTTGCTTCCATGTCTTGGCAATTGTGAATTGAGCTGCAATAAATATTCTAATGCAAATGTCCTTGTGATAAAATGATTTATTTTCTTCTAGGTAGATTCCTAGTAATGGAATTATGGGATCAAATGGTATGTCTACATTTAGTTCTTTGAAGATTCTCCATACTGCTTGCCATAAAAGCTGTATGCAATCCCACCAACAGGGTAAAATTGTTTCCTTCTCTCCATATCCATGCCAACATTTGCAGCTTTGAAATTTTGTGATGTGGGCTATTCTCACTGGAGTTAGGTGATATCCCAGGGTGGTTTTGATTTGTATTTCTCTGATGATTAGGGACAATGAGCTGCTGGGGAGCCCTTCTACTTTCTTTTTTTAATTATATTTTATTAAATCATATCTTCATACATTGATGCATGAATGCGGTTCAGCATACTGCTTTGATATACAATGTGAAATGCTTACATTGAACTAAGTAACACATCCATCACAATTATACTCATTTCTCAATAGTTTTGAAATGTACAATTGCACCATGCACATTAGGTGAGGTCCCCACAAATACTCTCTCTCCCTCCTAACATATTCCTCCTCCCCCCTCCCCTCCCCTCTCTTTCCTCTTCCCTTCTACTTTCTGGACTATAGTTATGTTTTTCCATTCATATGAATGTGTAGGTGATTATATATTTATTTCATAGTGGTATTGAGTACATTGGATACTTTTTTCCCCATTCTTGAGATACTTTACTAAGAAGAATATATTCCAGCTTCATCCAGGTAAACGTAAAAGATGTGAAGTCTCCATCCTTCTTGTATGACTGCACAGTATTCCATGGTGTACATATACCACAATTTGTTAATCCATTTGTGGGGCAATGGGCACTTGGGCTTCTTCCATGTCTTAGCAATTATGAAATGGGCTACAATAAACATTCTGGTGCAAATATCTTTTTTATAAAGTGATTTTTGGTCTTCTGGATATACCTAGTAGAGGAATTGTAGAATCAAATGGCAGGCCTATTTTTAGGTCCCTAAGTGATCACCAAACATCTTTCCAAAAGGAACGTATTAGTTTGCATTCCCACCAGGAGTGCAGAAGTGTTCCCTTTTCTCCACATCCACTCCAACATCTATGGTTTTGGGATTTTGTGATGTGGACTAATCTTACTGGAGTTAGATGATATCTCAAAGTGGGGTTTATTTGCATTTATCTGATGATTAAGGATGATGAGCATTTTTCATGTGTCTGTAGGCCGTGTGCCTGTCTTTTTCAGAGAAGTTTCTGTTCAAGTCCCTTGCCCACACTGAGATGGGATCACTTGTTCTTTTCTTGTGAATACATTTGAATTCTCTGTGGACTCTGGTTATTAAACCTTTGTCAGAGACATAATCTACAAATATTTTCTCCCATTCTGAAGGTTGTCTGTTTGCTTTACTTACTGTGCTCTTGGCTATGCAAAAGCTTTTTAGTTTGATCAGATCCCAGTAATGTATTTTTGGTGTTCCTTCAATTGCCCAAGGAGTCCTCCTCATAAAATTTTCTCCCAGGCAAATTTCTTCAAGTGTTTTCCCTGCATTCTCTTTTAGTATTTTTATAGTTTCATGTCTTAGGATTGAATCTTTTATCCAATGAGAATCAATTTTTGCTAATGGTGAAAGGTGTATGTCTAATTTCAGTCTTCTACAGATTGCCAGCCAGTTCACCCAGCACCATTGTGAAATATGGAGTCTTGTCAAAGATGAAATGATGATAAGTAGCTGGTTCTCTATTCTGTTTCATACATCTACCTCTCTGTTTTTGTGCCAGTACTATGCTGTTCTGATCACTATAGATTTATAGTATAGTCTGAAGTTTGGAAATGTGATACCTCCTAATTTGTTCTTATTTCTGAGTAATGTATTTGCTATTTGAGGTTTTTTTCTGATTCCATATAAAACAAAATACTATTTTTTCAAGTTCTTTAAAGTATGACAATGGTGCTTTAATAGGGATTGCATTAAATCTGTAGATTTCTCTGAGTAGTATGGACATTTTAAAAATGTTAATTCTTCCCAGCCATGAGCATGGTATGTTTTTCCATTTGTTAACATCTTCAGCTATTACTCTTCTCAGAGTTTCATTGTTCTCTCCATAGAGATCTTTCACAACCTTTGTTAGGTAAATTCCCAGATATTTCATCTTCTTTGGCCCTACTGTAAAAGGAATAGAGTCCTTGACTATATTTTCAGCTTGACTATTATTGGCATATATAAAAGCTACTGATTTGTAAGTATTTATTTTGTATTCTGAGACGCTGCTGTATTCCTTGATCACTTCTAAGAGTTTTGCTGTTGAGTCCCTGGGATTTTCCAGGTATAGGATCATATCATCAGTGAAGAGTGAGAGTTTGATCTCATCTGGCCCTGTATGGATATGCCTGATCACCTTCTCTGCCCGATTGCTATGGCTAAAACTTCCATTACTATATTGAATAGCAGTGGAGACAGTGGGCATCCTTGCCTTGTTCCTGATCTGAGTGGAAATGTTTTCAATTTTATACCATTCAATATGATATTGGCTGTGGGTTTGCTGTAAATGGCCTATATCAGTTTAAGAAATGTCCCTTCTATGCCTATTTTCTTAAGTGTTCTGATCATGAAAGGATGCTGGATATTATCAAAGACCTTTCCATTTCAATTGAGAGAATCATATGGTCTTTGTTTTATTTTATTGATGTGATTTATTATATTTATAGATTTGCATATGTTGACCCAACCCTGTAACCCTGGAATAAATTTTTTTGATTTATTGTTGAATTCTGTTTACTGAGATCT
>CAUYRH010076262.1:0-20505 GCA_963574655.1 Perodicticus potto | reverse complement strand
GGCTCTTCAGCTGGTTGCCGCAGCACCAACACCACCACGGAGGAGGCGGCAGGTCCGCCAGCTCCGCTGAGCTGGCTAGGGTGCCAGATGTCCTGCATCAATTCTCCCTCTCCGAGTAGAAACCCCAACTGCTGTTAGGGAGAAGGGGCGAAGACTCACTCGATCTAACTGCTTCCTGCTGGGTCGGGCGATGATAACCTCCTACAGTTCTTTAAAAACTGGGTACTGCCTTCCATTCTCAAGTGCTGCTGTACCCCAAATTTTATGCTCCATCCAGTCACTGAAGCTCTTGCAGTTTCCAAACTCCCATGTTCTTCTATTCCTCTGAGCCTCTACATTTGTGATTTTCAACCAATGTGCTCTGGTACACTGGTTTGCCACAAGAGGATCTTAGGTGTGCCATAAAAATTTTTAAAGATCATTAATTAAATAAATTAGTTTTGAAAGAAGTTCAAAGCACAGTACATATATTCTTTTTTTTTTTTACTCTTTTTCTTTGATCAACATAATTTAAGGTGCGGCAGAAATTTGTAGGTTCATATGTCAGATAAAAATGCCGAAAAACACTGCTCTATATAGACTATACCTTTTATTTGTGAGCCTTCCTCTATTCCTTCTCTCTCTGCTATCAAGTTAGCAAACTTCTGTGGATAGCAGACCACTCCCTATGAACTACTACCAACGCTTATCCAATTGTATCATAATTATTCACAATGAACCTGTAATTAACCAAAGCTGTGATCACAGGTTATGGATCACAGCACCTCAAAGAGCATACTTGCTTGCTAAATAGCTCCAGCCTGTGCTCTTTCTACTATATCCCTTTATAGTTCATTAATGGTACCTGGTGTGGTGTGTATATTTCCTCTTGCACATTTCCTTTGGCTACTAGGAGTCTCAGAGCCAAAAATAGAAACTTTAGAGACTTTATGTTAGTGATCATGGAAGTTGTTATGCACGCTCCTCTCCTTTACCCCAGGCTACCCCATGGTCTATCATATTTCCTATAGATTTAATATTTTGTTTGCATTTCGCTACTTTATTGTAGGCATTTCTTAAAAGCTACCTCAAGTCTCTGTATAACAAAGAGGCAGGATTGCTTCATTCATTTATCCACAAATAAATCATTATTTCTCATTGACCACTTCTTGCACATTCTCAAAGTAGAAACATTCTGTGCACTTTTGCTTAGAACCCAGGAGTGTACCTTGAGCATTCATGACAAGATTATTTCAGAAATAATTGTGAACTAAAATGAATGATGATGGTGGCCGGAAGAGAAACACTAACAGTGAAATTCTATTTACCTCAGTTTTGTACCATAGAGACTAGGGAAAGAAACTGTATCCAAAATAAGCTGTAATAACTTGAACTTGCTTTCAAAATGCCATAACTCCGGGGCAACTGTTATCACTGTGAGTTCTATGAATTAACTTCTGTCAATAGTTATTAAAGTGTAAATAATGAAATTTGCCAATTTGAGACTTACCTACAAATTATTAAACTCAACAGTAATGGCAGTGATTGCATAGAATTTAGACCAACAAAAATGTTTTTGAGGAAAGGCATATATATTTTTTCTTTCTGACATGATTAAGGATTGTCTGGCATGTGGTGATTTAATTCAAAGGAATTCAAACTGTTTTCCAAAGATCTGTTATGATAGGCTAGATGTGTCACTGTGATCTACTCCCGAACAGATGTTAATTTTTGCTTGCCTATTGGCTTCTGTTTCACTAAAAAGAAAACAAAAATTCTGGATAGGTACTTTCCTTGTTGTGATTTGCTTCTTTCTTTTTCCTATAACTGAGACATAGACAGCAGTCCAGATAACAAAGTGCTCCAGTAAGCCTGGTTCCATCTGAACTGGAGAGTGGAATCAATTGCCATCCTTTTATAAAACTTTTGCATCTAAAGAAGCCATTTTGAAACATGCAGGCTTGTAAGAACCCTGTTGATCATCCCCACTGAGCACATTGAACCTTTGTGAGATTCTCATGCTTTCAAGCTGTAATGTTTTAATGGATATAGTTGAGGATCCCAAATTCTTTGTTTGCTTGTTTGTTTTTTAGAGATGGGTCTCACTATGTTGCCCAGGCTGGTCACAAACTCCTGGGCTCAAGTGATCCTCTCACCTCCCAGCTTCCTATGTCCTGGGACTACAGATGCAAGCCACTGCACCCAGCCTCAAGCTCTTAATATCCCCCAGGGGCATAACTAAAATTGGGCTGTAATAAACTTCTCTCGTTAGACCCTTCCTCGCTGTCCTCTCTCCACCGGCACCTAACGGGATGTGACTTGCACGATATGGGCTTTCTTTCCTCTTGGCAAATCCTGAATGGAGTTGAGAGGAACAGTTACAAAACAGAAAATTGACTATGATGGAACACTCTTTGGTGCTACATCTGATATGATGAACAATTTATTTTGGCAACACCCGGGATGGGTTTCATATGGTTTTTATGAATTCAACAGGACTCCTGCCAGCAGAATCAGGAGCACTAAAAAATAATCCAGGCTGAGAGAGAAAAAAATATATATGCCATCTTGCAAAGTGTTTCATAGCGTTGACTCTATGATCTGGAAACCAGCCATTGCTCAATCCCTCTGTTTCCAACTGCTCTTCAACTACTGTCTTATCAGGCTTGGGTTGATTGAGGGGCTTATAACTAGCGAGGTGGATGGCCTAGAGGAGAAAGCATAGAGAGGGGGGAGACAAAAGATGTGACAGTCAAACATTTTTCAACATACAAATACCCTTATGAGTGTGGATGTTCTATCTCAGTCGCCATCTTTCAGAAGCACAATTGCTACATATTGTGGACTTTCAGAGATAACTGCTCTTACGGGAATTTGCTTCCAAGCTGAAAGGAAGGCTGATCTGCTATAGAGGAGTGTTGATTTCCTAGAGTTGATGCTTCTACCCATCATATGTACAGAGGGATTTTCACTAGTATAATGTTCTTGGGTTTTATTTACTTTTTAAGTGTTTATTATTATTATTATTAGTAGTAGTATTTCTGACAGGGTCTTGCTCTGTTGTTTTATTTGCATCAAACTCCTGGGCTCAAGGGATCCTCCCATCTCAGCCTCCAGAGTAGCTGGGAAGACAGGTGCGTGTTACTAAACTCAGCCAATGTCCTTGAGTTTCCTCTGCTTTTCATCCTTTTTTCCTCCTTGGGCTGACTTTGAAAAGAGGAACTGGGCCACTCATTCCTGAGCTCCCTCCTCTTCTCTTTCTCTGGGGAGCAAGCCCATCTGCAGAGAGTATAGACCTCCACTGCTCCCAGACCAGGCAAGGGCTGCAAAGGGGGGGTGGTCATAGTTGAACATGGGTCTAGAGTAGAAAGTCCACTTGCTTATTCCTAAAAGGCATGTTCTTAAATATTAGAAAGTATTGAGAAACCTCTGACTTGTGGCCATCAGCCATGTCCATAACATTAACATCATCAACAATGAATGAATGATGTTTTATTTCTCCACCTGGGTTAACTTCTTATTTTATTCCTCAACTTGTTCAGAACATAGGCAAGAAAAAGTAGTGTTAACTATTGGTCCCTGCTATGGTTGGAATGAACTCCAATATTCCTCTTGAAATCCAATCCAGTATGGCAGTATTGAGAAGTGGGATCTTTAAGAGGTGATTGGGGGTGGGTGACCCAAGCATGCAGTGGACTGGGTGGGGGAAGAGGTGGGCCGGAGCCCTCCTTACACTTCCCCATGAGTTTTCTTATCAACTCCAGCATCATGATTATCTCTCTGATGCTATTTTTTGGGTTTGGGTGGCTTTTCTTCATGCACCAATTATTTAAGGACTTTGAGGTGCATCAGGATGTTGTACAGGTGATCTTCTCTGGGATTTAGGAGTTTTCTTACACCATGTTGAGCTCGTCATCTTTGAAAGCTTAAGAGTATTGAATAGCAGCTCCCATTATTTTCACTGGAAAATGAACCTGTTATAATTCCGCTGACCCTGGTTTTCCTGGTGCCTTTTTACATTGGCTATTTTGTCGTAAGCAACATCCGAATATTGCACAAACAACGATTAGTTTTTTCCTGTCTCTTATGGTTGACCTATATGTATTTCTTCTGGAAACTAGGAGATCCATTTCCCATTCTCAGCCCCAAACATGGGATCTTATCCGTAGAACAGCTCATCAGCCAAGAAGTTGTGATTGGGGTGACTCTCAAGGCTCTCCTTTCTGGATTTGGTGCTGGCAACTGTCCATACACTTACATGTCCTACTTCCTCAGGAATGTACAGATACTCTAGCCCTGGAAGGGTGACTGCTTCAAACCATGGATCTGATCGTAAGCAAAAAGAGAAGGATGACAATGGCACAAAGAACTATGTTCCAGAAGGGGTAGGTGCACAACAAACCATCAGGATTCTGGGGAATGATAAAAAGCACTACTACTGTGCCCCTGTGGGATTCTTCAGAGACCCCATAAACAAGAAGACTCTCCTCAGACCGGGCCCCTCAACCTTGAAATACAATTGCCCTCGCCCCGCAAAATCCCAGCAGATACTAAGCCAGAAGGTTTTACCTGATAGAAAATACCTTTTCATGTTGTTTTCTACTTTCCTTCCAGGATGATCAATAGATTAACATTCCCTTCACCTTGCACTTGGATTAAAAGAAACATCTTGGTATTCAGCTTTGGACTTCCATAGGCTCTAAGAGCCAGTAAGACTGTGACATGGGCATCCTTTGACTCTTACATTTTGCTATAGCTCTTATACACTCTGCTTCATTCACTCAGAGGTCCAAGACTTCCCACACTTGTTGTACTCATCCTGCAGTGTAGATTGTCAGGATCATATTGAGGTATGTACGGTCTAAGCTGCGTGTGGTCTGTGTGCACACCTGTAGTCCTAGCTACTCCAGAGACTGAGCTGGGAGGATCAAGAGATCCTTAAACAATTTTTTATCTCTTAAAAAAAGGGAGGATCCAGAGCAGTGGCTTATGCTTATAATCCTAGCACTTTGAAAGCCCAAGGCAGAGTTCAAGATTGACCTGAGTGACATAGTAAAACCTTGTCTTTACAAAAAATATGAAAATTAGCTGGGCATGGCAGTGCACACCTGTTGTCCCAGCTACTCGGGAAGGTGAGGCAGGAGAATCACTTGAGCCCAGGAGGTTGAGGTTGCTGTGAACTATGATGATGCCACAGTATTGTAGCACCCCCCAACAGAGTGAGACTCTATCCTTCCCCCCTGAAAAGGTAGAAAAAAATTTAAAACAAATATATAAGAACATCTATATCTGGATAGCGGTTAGAAGGACTTGAAATTGGCAGTAAGAGTCTGCGCTTTGATCTTTAATTGAGAGATCAGCCAAGAAGGGCATGGCCACAATTAAATTAAATATTAAAACTAGAAAGAAGCGGATAGAAGCCAAGAAGGAAAGGATGGCTTTCAAGCCCCTGGATCTGCAGCTAAGAAGTCTGTAAGTCACCATTTGTGGTAAGAATACAGTTGAGATTTTTCGATGTCAATGAGATACTAATAAATAAGGCCATCTGTCCATGACTATCATATATCAATAAAATATGGCCCTGACTTCAATTTTCCCAAAGCTATTTCACCCACATTATCACATCAGATGCTTGTGCTGAACAGCAGATGATGTCATTCACATTTTTAGAGTTTGGCAAACTGATGCCCAGAGGAGCAGAAGAACCTGCTCAAATTTCCCCAGCTCTCACGTGTTAGAATCAGGTGCAAACTGAAGGAATTCAGGAAGTGCCACCCCAAAATATGATGCTTTGTAATGCTGATTGCTTTGAACTGAGGGCACTTTGGAGAACAGTAGAAGCAGGCAAAGTTTTCCCCAAACTCCCTAAACACAGATCCTCCAAGAGGCACTCAATTGTTATGAATCCCCTTCCCAGAAATCTCATCAACCAGGGAATATTAACTCAGATTACAAGAAAGAAACTAGAGGTTGACACCAGCCCAGACTGTCAGAGACTTTCTACCTGTATAAGAAGACAATCTATCACAGTATATTTCCTCCTCTCATCCTCCCATAATTTGTGTCTTCAACACCCCCCAAGAAGCCCCAAGACCCTATTCCTTTCTATAGCCCAGCATGCTTTGTAAGCTTCATTCATCTGAACATTCTCTGAGTCTCATATTTTATGGGATTTCCATGTGTATATATGTAATTAAATATGGTATATCTTCTGTTAATCTGTCTTGTGTCGATTTAATTTGTACCCGGTCAAGGAACCTAGAGGAGTGAAGGGAAGCCATTTTTCACTCTCCTACAAAACCTGTTTTCTAATTCACAGTACAGTGTTCCTTTTACTGTAGTGTTACTGCCTCCAAGCCTGTATAATTGAGAATACACCGATACTTTGATATTATTTAAAAGAAGTAAGTAAAATAGCCGGGCTTGGTAGGCATTCTTACTGAATGTATCATGGACAACACAACAGATTTCACTCCATGATTTGAAAGGTGAATGACATTTCTTTGGTTCTCCGATGCACAATGATAAAGAAAATGATGTAGATTTATGCTGGAGTGGTGGTGGTGTAGTGTCGTTAGAAAGATATTAAGGCCTACTTCATAAATCTTTGTCTTTCACGTTTTCAAATTATACTGCTGGGGATATATCTGTGTTGTGCATAAGTAGATGAAACCGGATATGAGTCACATTCCATTTTAGCTACATTTAAAGGGGCATCAGGACATTTGACACTACCCCCCCACCAAAATGGAATCCTATAAGGTACAAAGAAGGTATTTGAGACATTCCTTTTCTTAAGTAAAGAATTGTTTATCTAAACACTAGTGAAGAAAAGAGTGAGATTTGGGATGACGTTGAATGGGTGGGGGACTGGAAAACAATTTGGTATAGAGACGAAGAGGCCCAGATTTAGGTATCAGAATGTCAGCAGCTAGCCACAGTTAACACCGAAATAATCCCACATCTGTCTTCTGTTGTCCTTAGCCTTCTGCCTTCTCTCCCATAATGCCTGAGGCTCTCATCTCTACATATTCCTCATCATCTTATTGTTTAAGTCTACCTGGATGACTCTCAAACTCATGTACTAGCACCTTCTCTACATGGGAGTAAAGACAGAAGCTTCCACAGGAGCAATACACTCAACCCTCAATGCTTCATAAAGTCCTTTTGTGTATATTACTTCCATAGCTGACCACATCCCTTAAACTGACCTAATTTTCAAAGACCAGACGTGCACTACGGGTACGTATCAGTACAGCAGGCCTAGTTCCTTATGTTGACCATCTCTGAATGTTGACCAGCTTTTTACAGTCCCTTGGGTGGTCAACTTACAGAGGTTCTACTGTATTTTATTTGATGTTCACAATTGCTCCAGAAGGTAAGCAAGGAAGATACTGACTTCGTTTTACAGATAAGAAAGTTGAGGTTCTCAGAAGTTAAGCTAATAAGTGGCAGAGCCACCACCATCTGCCACATCTTTAGGAGATTTCCTTCTCAACAGCAATTCGTAAACTTCTGTATCAATGGCTCTTAAATAGCCATGGGAGTAACTCCACACTGATGATAAAACAAATTCCCCTCATTGTAAAGCAATATTTTTAAAAACCCATAAAATTATATTAAGTCTATTGAAGCTAATACTGTATTCAAATGCAATAAAGTAACTATATAAATGCTTTGCTTAAAAGGACAGCACCCTAATTAAGAAGATTGTTAAAAGGATGGAGCATATGAATACATCTATTACGCAGGCTTTACTAGGACGCATTGTACCCACAGCAGTAAAGTGGGACCAGCTGTTGCTTGGAACATGGAAACAGCCTTCTGAAGTAGAAACTGGATACTGCAGCAATTCTTATTAAAAATGAAGGTGCCTGAATATTACCTTAAACCCTTCTTCCTTTGTGTTCCCTTTAAGATGTATTTCATAGTATCTTCTGGGCCCCAGGTTCTACCATTGTGGGCAGGCTGTCTTTGAAGACCCCTTTTGTGCTTGAATTTGCAGGGCTAAGGACTCTTTGAAGCTTCCCCTATTTCCTTTTCTGTGAAATGGCATCTTTGTTTGAAATGAGTATTTTTGGTTTTGATGGCTACAAACCCAGGGGACTCTTGATTTCCAAATGTCTGGTGCTTTTTTACATTCCTTGGGTGGGAGGGACTCACAGTGCCCATAAAGTGTTCTTCTTTAGTTGACTCTACTTTCCGTGCCTGTAACTTTGTCTGACGTCTGCCTAATTGCCAATGGTCATGAACTCTTGTGCATCTTGTCCACACAGTGTGCTAACAAGTACACTGGTGGAATTTTACTAATTTCCTCTCTAGGACATTAGGATGTTGGATCAAAAAGGTAAAAGATAGGTCTGTTCTGGAACCAAGTATCTCGGTAGTAAAGGCTCCACACACACCTGTTTTAAGAAGCGATCCCCCATTTGGCCCATTGTTACTAGTTTCCCTGGGGGAGTCATCACAGCACACAGCGATGCAGTTTGTGCTATGGTATCCCCTTTGTTGCTCTCTGGGTGAAAGGCATTTTTCCTCTGGTCATATCATGTGTGGTTGCGTGGGTGTAGAAAGGGAGTCACTGATTGGCTTCATGCTTGGGGTGCAATATCAGGTCCAGCACAGGAAAAAGAAAATCATTACAGAGATTTGAAGCAGCAAAATATTGGCTTAATCCAGGATATTAAGTCTTTACAAATTTTTGGAAGAGATGGAGGAGTAGGAATCAGCTCCTGATCTTTTGTTTTCAAGATCAATCACTGTAGCTACAGGCTACAGAGCTCAGAAAAGCTGCAGCTACTGTCACCTGGGTTCCAGACAGTGGTGACCAGGATGTGGAGTTGGAGTCTGGTTACAGCTACTCACTTTTATTAACAACTGTTTGTCCATTGTCACAGCTATTGGAAAACAGTCTCCACCTCCTTCTGTCTTCTGAATAGTATGAAAGTGCATTTCATTGGCAGAACTTAAACCCAACCCGGATCCTTGGCTGCCTTCTAGACCCTAGGAGGGAGCATAAATGAAGATAGGAGTAGATACCTTGTGTCAACAGATAGTATCTAGCATGGGGTTATTTCTCGGCCTTTCCCTCTGCCCTCTACCCCCAACAGGAGGATAGGGTGAGATTCCTTTACAAATGATGGCCCCCCAACTGACATCCATTGCCCTAAATTCTAGCTAAAAAGCTGAGAGCTCCTGAGGAAAGATCCAAAAGTGAAGTGTTTCAAAATTTTAAAACTGTGTAGGCCCTACTCAGCCACTTGGATAGCTTGCCTATCTTGAAGGTGGTTTGATTGTCCTTGGCAATGTTCCCCATGGTGCAGGCAAAGAGACAGGATTCAGAACCATGAGACCAGAGTTTGAGTCTCACCTCCACCTCTTTCTAGCTGTTCATTTACTATTTGAGCCTTGGTTTCTCATTCAAACTATGAAGAAAACGGTATTGTCAGAACCCAGAGGAATAATGGGTTTGCAAACTGTAAAGATTGTTATGGAAATGGGGAGTGCTATGAATTGTTGGATAAGTCTTGGCAGCATCTCTGACCAGAAATGGCTCTCAGCCTAAGAAAGTCCCATTGTTCAAGGACATGCCCCCTCTCTAGGACTGCCTGGGTTCAATGAGTAGGGCCGAGGGAGAGAGATTTAAAAAAAAATCCTAGGCCCCTTGGTTCATTCAGGGTAACCCCAAAGGTCCCTCCAGCTCTTGAGCTTCCTCAGTATCAGATGAGGATTCTGTTGGAACTTCACCATGGTTCAAGTTCCCTCTCTGCCCCTCCTCCATCCCTCACCCTTCATAGATGTTGATCCATAGGGCACTCTCCCCCCAAATCCTCCTACACACAAATCTCTGTCAGCCTGTTTCCTGGGAAACCCAAACATCAACACTAGTTTAGCAGAAATGGAATTTACTAAAGGATGCTAAGTAGCTCATAGAAATTCTAGGAAGGCCAGCAAGCCAGACATGGAGAATGTGTTCTTAGAAACAGCGCCCCAGGTTACTCTGTAAGACAGTGCCCTGGGAAATCTACAGAGGAAGGCAGGACTCAGGAAGTGGAGGAAATCTTTAGGATGGAGATTCAAAGATGCTGGAAGCAGAAAGAAAGAAAGGAAGAAAGAAAGAAGGAAGGAAAGAAAGAAAGAAAGAGCAGATGCATCGTAGACATATTATCATGATGTTAGTTATGGAAATTAATGAGTCTTTGAAAATAGTAAAATTAAATAAATTTGTAAAATAAATTGTATTTTATTAGGAGTCTTCCTGGGGCATCATGTTAACCCATAGCCAACTTATCAGATCAGTAGAGGTTTTGGTTTGAGAGCCTTATACTGACTGCCTTTGGAAGAACATATGAAGCTGAAAGTCTAAACGAAGAATAGACAAGCCATAAATAATCAAAAACCTAATTCTACATACTCAGTTTCCCTAGGGTTCAGTGTTTCCTGTACAAACACTGTTCTTAGTTGATCTCAGTCAATCCCATGGCTTAAATACCATCTCCTGTGATGGGGAACGCAGCATTTATAGCTCAGTCTTTACCTCTCCACTGAACAAGCTTCAGACTCATATATACATACATCTCCACTTCCATACCTAAAAGGCATTAATTAAACTACAAAAGAAGTCTTGACTGTGCCCCCAAGTCTTGACCCCCCCACTTTTTCATTTCAGTAATTCACACTGCTCTGAGTCAATCTGAGTCTCCATGCTCCCTACATGTGGCCAATTGGCTCTACCTGAAAAGATGGCTGAAATCCATTCATTTTGTCTATCTACATTATGACCTCCTCATTCACCAGGCACCATTACCTCACACTTAAACTATTACAATCTCCCCCTGAATGAATTCCCTGCTTCCACTTCCCAATTAATCCACCCTTTACTGAGAAAATTATGTCATCCACTTTTTACAATAAGTAGACTTAGAATAAAATTTAAATTCTCATCAACTGGTGATTTAGCGCTCCAGCACTTGGGTCCTCCCACCTCTCTGACCTCAATCTTGTATGGTGCCCTCTCTGTCCACTATGCTGTTCTTAGTCCATTTGGTGTTGCTATGAAGCAGTGATTTTCGACTGGTGTGCCATGAGAAGTTCTTAGGTGAGCAGGGAAGATTTTTAAAGATAATTAATTAAGTTATTTTCAAAAGAAGTTCAAAGCATAGTTTAAGTATATTCATTTTTTACCCTTTTTGTTGATCATCATAATTTGAGTGAGCTATGGAATTTTAACTATAGGTTCAAGTGTGCCAAGAGATTGAAAAAAAAAAGGTTGAAAAATACTGCCCTAAGTAATCTCTGGGGCTGGGTAATGTATAAAGAAAAGAGGATTATTTGGCTCATAGTTCGACAGACTGTATCAAAAGCCTGGCACCCCCAGCTGCTACTGGTAAGGGCCTCAGGAAGCTTTTCCTCATGGAGGAAGGCAGAGTGGAGCTGACATGTGCAGAGATCACATGGCAAGAGAGAGAGGAGGGAGTTGCCAGGCTCTTGGGCAGTTAACAGAGCAAGAACTCACTCACTATTGAGAATGGCACCAAGCCAATCACAGACCCAGAAACCTCCCATGAGTCCCCACCTCCAACACTGAGGATCAAATTTCAGCAAGAGGTTTGGGGAGTCAAACATCTAATCCATAACATGTTCTCATCATAGGGCCTCCCTACGCTCAAAGGTGCTACCTCTAGATTTCACATGCCTGGCTCCTTCTTCCAATCAAGCTTCAACTAGAAGGTCCCTTTCTGGAGAGATCTCACTGATCACCTAATCTAAAGGACCCATGTTCTCTCTGAGTCACTCTCTGTCTGAACAGATACAGTGGGTAGAACCCACTGACAACCTCCCTACATTTTTTTTGGTGGGGGGGACAGAGGCTTGCAATGTCACCCTTGGTAGAGTGCAATGGCATCACAGCTCACAGCAAACTAAAACTCTTGGGCTTAAGTGATTCTCATGCCTCAGCCTGCCAAGTAGCTGGGACTACAGGTGCCCACCACAATGTTGGGCTATTTTTTTTGTTGCAGTTGTCATTGTTGTTTTAGCAGGCCCAGGCTGGGTTCAAACTCACCAGCCTTGGTGTATGCAGCAGACACTCTACATTGACCACCTCCTTAACTGAATGTATCAGGACAGTGGGCCTAGTTTCTTGTGTTGACCATCCCCATATATTGACTGTAATACCTTGGGTGATCAATTTACAGATTCTGCTGTATTTTCTTTTTAGCATTTACTTCTACCTGAAATTATGTGATTGCTGATTTATTGTCCTTCTCCACTGAAATTCAAGTTTGTTGAAAACCCCAGCTTTGTCTTATTCATACTGCAATCCAAATGTCAGGAATGATGCCTGGAATATAGAAGGCATTCCATAAATACTATTTATAAATGAATTACCCTGTCTTGTCTACAGAAATTCACCACAGGGATTTTTATCTTGGGTCTATATATACCCAACAGGTCTGTGAAGAAAATTCAGGGGAGTTGTGAAATTATATGGGGAAAAAATGATATGTTTGTTTATTTATTTATTTATTTTTATTGTTTGGGATTTATTGAGTTATAAAGAATTAGGTTACACTGATTCCATTTGTTAGAGAAAGTCCCTTATGTTGTGTCCTGCCCCCAAGAGGTGTGCCATACACTGTGGCCAATATGTTTATTTTTACTAACTCCTAACTGAATTCAAAGCATTGTAGTACTAGCAGTACACGTGACTTTATTATCAACACAAGTCATAGCTATTTTCACATCATGTTGCATTGTATCAGATATCTCAGAATATTGTTTATGTTCATTACTAGTTCAAAATCACGATAGTTGTTAGGCTCACTGATAGATTGATGTTTGATTCATTGATTAAAAAGTATACAGAGTATTCTACCATGCAAACATTTTAATTTAATTATTCTAAAAATTAAATTTTAAAAAGCAACAATAGAAATGTTACATTAATTGATTTCCATTATAATCCTATAGATTTTATTTTATGTATTTTAAAACATTAGTCTGAGGGGAAGTCCAGGGGCCTCACCAGATCATAGAAGAATAGGACACTTTAAACTAAAAGGTTAAGGTATAGAGCTGTACTGTCCAATACTAGCCACATGTGGTTATTTAAATTTTATTTTAAATTAATTAAACTTAAACTAAATTAAAAATTCATATCTTTAGCAGCACTACCCACATTTCAAGTGTTCAGTAACTGCATATGGCTGGTGGCCATGGTGGATGGCAGAGACATTGCAGAAAAGTTCTATTGGATAGAGCTAGACTGGAACTTAGTACTTAATTTGTGATTTGTCTTTTCACTACCACACTTTGTGCCTATACCATCCCCAATATTGTTGACTATATATTCAAACAGTAATATTAAGGGCAGGATGAGGGCCAGATTACTTTCTCTCAAGGTTCTCTCTGTTTTCCTTTTGACACTTAAACCTCTGCTCTGTGTCTTGTGTCTGCCCTCCCCCATGGCTCAGAGAGCTGAGCCAGGCAGAGCAGTGGGGCAATGCAGTCCCTCCTTCACATCCTTCTCAGCTCCCTGTCTTGATTCCAACCAGAGGATAGAACTAAGAATAGTTAACAATCAGGTGAAGAAGTCATAATGGCCAATGGAAGCCACTGGCTCTGTCTTCTCGAGAGCCCTGCCCTGGCCCTAGAGGGAAGAATAGCTATGCTGGCCGAAGTTATGGGACTCCACACTAAGCTGGGCCTGACCAGGAATTCCAGCTACATATCAGAGAATCCAGAGTGACCGGGAGGGCTGTGGTGGAGCTGAGTCAGCAGGGAGGATCGTGAGCCCTGTCTATCCAAGCCAGGAAAGGGAAAGAACAGACCACAAGGTCTCCAGCTGCAGGGAATCTCCTTTGATCAGCCAGAATTAATGGCATCTCAACTCTCCCCCCACCAATGTCAGCCAGTTCACAGCTATGGATGAACACAACTTCAGAGGCCTCTCTCACCCCACTGGCCTAAAGACCTTGACCCTTCCCTGTGCCCTGATGCCATCTTGTAGAGGAACAGGAAGAATGGCATAAATTGGAATAACTGACTCATCCAAAAAGGACTGTTTACTGGAATAGTTATCAGATTGGACTAATATTCAGTTCTACCAACACTTCTCATGAGTCAGTGATTTAGGGGTCTAGGGCACATTTAAGGTCCATGGATGTATTATAGAAAGTGAAAAAGCTACATTCTTTGCACATTGGAGTCTGCTGTTGAGTAAGCCTGAGACTGCACTCTCCATGACTTAGATCAACCAGACCACTTGATTGGGCAAAATATGGCCTAAGACATCTCCTTGTACTTGGTGAATGAGTTTCTTGTAAGACCTCCTCCCGCTAAAGGGCGAGGGCTTATCAACTATTGGAATAGTACTCCAATGTCACTGTACTCTTCCCACCTTCCTTTGCTCCTACAACAAGATAGCCCAGTAGCCCTTGGCCTTCCATTCCCTGGACACTGCTTCTGCCAACCCTTCTTCTATGTGATGCTGGGCACTGATGGGGCCAGTGTCTTGTTTTTCCAAAACAGGGGAAGCAAAGTACTTTGTCCACAGTGCTGGTGGTAAAGCTGCAGACGACCCTCAAAGTCTCCCTTTTCCTTTCTGTCAGTGGTGAATGTGTGCATGTGTCTGAGTGTGAGTGTGCGCCCAACATAGGTGTGTGGGGGAAATATGAGAGAAGCTGAAAATTTTAGATCAATTCTCTTCCAGGCAAAATACCATTGGCTTTCTTTCCAAGTTGAACTCATTAGAGATGAAAACTAAATTTAATTGGCTAGTAGTTTTAATTGTGCATATGTGTGGTTTCTCTATATTCGCTTTGTACTAGCTTTAATACTGTCTCCCCCAAATTCATGTTCATTAGGAATCTCAGAATGTGACCTTATTTGGAAATAGGGGTCTTTTCAGATACCATTAGTTAAGACAAGAATTCCCTAAATTCAGTATGAATTTAGTATCCTCATTTTAGGGAAGAGGACACACACATACAGATATATACACAGGTACAGTACACACATACACACACACACATATACCCACACACACACATACATATACACACACATATATAGACTATGTGTGACAACACAGGCTGAGAATGCAATGATACCTCCACAAGCCAAGGAGTGCCAGCAACTGCCAGAAGCTAAGAAGAAACAAGGAAGGATTTCCCTTATTTCAAAGGAGCATGACTTTAGATTTTTAGCTCCAGAAACGTAAGGCAATAAATTTCTGTTCCAGTTTGGGGAACTTTGCTATAACAGCCCTGGAAAACTGACACATGCTTACAGGAAGTCAGGATGTTATAAAATTTAAATAAGCCCAGGCTGAATGGGAATACCAACCTTCACTAAAAATACCCCCCTAACGTTTAAAGGGACCCAAGAGGAAAGTCTAGAGCAACTGTTACTAAAAGCCCCTGCTAGTTCAAGAGACCCTTTAATCCAAGCACATTCTATTTCCCCTCCTTGGTTCCTCTCTCTCCTCTCCTCTGTAAAAGAAGAGGATAGTACCCAAAACATGGTCCCTGGCCAGTCCACTCCCCACCAGCGGCCCTGTTGGAGAATGAAATTCTTTTACTTCCCTTTCTTTGTTTTTCACATTTATCTGACTACAGGCTGCTTCCTTTCCTCAGAATCTCTAAGCAGAAGGCGAAGAAGAAAGCCTCTGAATACCACCCAGGAAACATTTCTAAACAACCATCACCATCTTCATGGTCTGCACAAAATATGTACTTTTTTTTTCCCTTTGAAGGAATAATTTGATTAATGAAGCAGTTACGTAGAACTCAAACCTTCCAGAAACCTCTGCAAATTCACTGAGTGACCAGCTCACACTCTGACCCTGTCATTTATTACTCACCCACGGAACATCACAGGTTATTTTTTTTTCTAGTTGTATGTCTAGGAAAGGAACCAGTCAGAGGAAGAGAAGGGACTAAGCATAAAATACTTAGAAGGAAGCTTCTCCCCTTCTTTTCTATCCCCTCCCAATTCTTGACACTATCACAAATAACATTAAGCAGGTGCAGTGGTAAGAAGATATATCAAATGCATAATGTTTTCCTAAGAAAATGTTGTATTATAGTAGCTTTACAATCAAGGCCATAATTACTTGTACTAAAGAGGAAGACATGAAATATAGAACATAAACTTTCCTTAGAGGTTTAAAAAGGAAGATAAAAACATGGACATCATTGGGAACTCTGTTAATGTTCCTTCTTAATAACATGATTTATATTACTTTTTTTAAAAGAATATTTTTAACTGCCTGTCTCCCTTCATATTTTTTAATTTTTTTAAAGGCTGTGGACACTCTTGGTTAGGTCTTGGGGAGATGTAGTAATTAGAGACATAAGAATAGCTAGCACAGTATCACATGGAAAATGTCTCAACTGTGGTCATCATGACATGGGTTGGGAATACGCCACCTCATTCCACAAGACAAAGTTGGGAGAAAATATCTTAGTCATAGGGATGAAGAACTGAATTCCCAGGAAAATGTAAAACACATGCTCCAACGGCATCTTCGAAGATGTCCCATTTATCTTATGCCAGGTACTGTTTACAGAACCCCGAGTTGTCTATCTCCACTTGAAATGAGAGACACAGAATAAATAACTTTTGGTGAATGAGTTTCAGATTTTACATTCTCCCAAGTTTTTGGCTTCCTAGATTACTCATATGGAAAGCATTTTAAGGAGGGATTTCATACTTGTTTACTATAATAAAGAGACTTTAAGGTAGCCCAATGATCTTTGTCTCCTGGAATTTACATCCTTGTATAATTCACTTGCTTTGAGTGTTGTTAAGACTTAAACTTGCTTCTAACCAACAGTATATGGAGAAACAGATGGGATATCACTCCAGAGATCACCTTACATCATGCAAGATTCTGTCTTGTTAGCAAATGTGCTCTAGAGTCCTGCCCACCTTGATAGGTTTGTGGACTCAGGCTTCCCTGAGTCCTTTAGCTGCAAGGAACTGAATAATGCCAATAAGCCTAATGAGCTTGGAAACGCACTGTTCCCCTGTCGAACCTCCAGATCAACATCCAGCCCTGGGTGACATCTTCATTGCAACCTTTTTACACTGAGCTAAGCTGTGCTGGGACTCTTGTTAAGTTTGTGGTAGCTTGTTATGTAGCAATAATAAAAAAGAAATGCACTTACCTTTGCTAACTTATTTTTCTGAACTAGTATTCTTGTACTGGGTTTCTCTCTCTAGTAGTTTTGAAAGCTATTAACTTTCGGTTACTCTCATGATCAATGTATATTATGTCTACACATGCAAGGATATTCTTCTTCTTATGGTAGAAGTGACCTAGGCAACAACATCAATGAAAAGCCTTGTATGAATGAAAGTATTTCCCAGTCTGACCATATTTCAAACCATCTTGTGATTTTAGCAGCAAATGATTCTCATGTTCTTCCTAAGTGTGGATCTTGGCCTGAAAACTTTGCTTAAAACCTGGTCTGACTCATGGTGAGGGTATAAATTGATTAACTGGAAGACATGGTTAGCCAATATATATCTACTGAATAGGCATGCCTTTTGACTTAAAAATTCCCTTCCTAGAAATTTATTTCAAGGATATAATCAGATAAGTGGCCAGAAAAGTATGGCAAAGATGTGTGTTATTTACAGAAATGAAAAATGAAAAAATGAAAACAACCTAAACGAATCACTTAGGTAGTAGGTATTATAATTTAGAGAGACTATCCATGCCACGAATACCACGAAGTCATTTAAAATTGTGCTATGGATGTATAATTTTTGGTCACAGGACAGTGTAAGAAAAATTTAAAAAAAGAAAATATGGGAGAATGTGTGATACAGTCCCATTTATGGTGTGTATGTAAAAAATATATCCATGTAAAAATGTTGAAAATAAAACTGGATATATGTCAAATTGTTAACAGTGATTATATCTGAGCAGCAAAATCATAGATAATTCTGTATTTATTTATTTCTTGGTTATATCATCCAAGGCTTCTACAAGGTTCACACATAATGTTTGCAGTTTTAAAGTTTTTTAAAATGATGTTGCTTGTTTCTGATCTCTGAGTGGGCTGGGTCTTGCTGTTGGCCCAGAGACCCCATAGACTTGCTGCCTGATGCTGAAAATGTCATCTCAGCACATCAGGTCTGCAACCTCCCTCTTCCCTCCCCCAGAGAGTCTGCCACATGCCTGGGTACCCATCTGTCCCCCAGTCCCTGCCCAAGCTCACCCAACTGAATGACTCATATTTCAATAACCGCAGTAGCTGGGAAGGATATGTTTTACCATGGCAATGTGCTTGTATCAGTCCTAAAATGCTATACAACTGATATGACCTTCATCACCCCCCAAAAACTGGGTGTTAGTGGCAGACATCACTTTGTAAAAATTTTACATGCTCAAAGAGTAAAAGCTGTTGAAAACACAACTGTTTTTCCTATAAATATGCTCATCATCTACAGAAAACCACTTACAAGAAAAGCACACGTGATATACTTTTTGTGTGTTCATTTAGAAAATAAAGTTGTGCTGTGTTTGACATGATTTTTGTGTTTGCTGTTATTTTCTTCTAGACTCTTCCTAGAAGTACTGGAAGACTAGAAAGTGATGCCGAGAGAGTGGGAGAGAGTGGTGAGGAGGACCCGGACAAAGAAGAGTGGAGTGGAAGTGCCTGGGAGTTTGTGGTGGCTGAGTGTCCACTGTGAACCAGTTCCCATGCCAGGTGCAGGTATACACTCCCTGTTTGGTTTTTTTTTTTTTTTGAGACAGAGTCTTACTTTGCCACCCTCAGTAGAGTGCCGTGGCATCATAGCTCATGGCAACCTTCAACTCTAGGGCTTAAGTGATTCTCTTGCCTTAGCCTCCCAAGTAGCTGGGACTACAGATACCTGCCATAACACCCAGCTATTTTTTTGTTTCAGTTATTGTTTTTGACAGATTTGGGCTGGATTCGAACCCACCAGCTCCAGTGTATGTGGCTGGTGCCCTTAGCTGCTGAGCTACAGGTGCTGAGCCATATACTCCCTGATAATGAGGGAGGCATGGAGAGGCTTAGAGAAGATCAGAAAAGGACACAGAGGAAGATTAGGGCAAAAAAGAATAAAGAAAATGGGCAGCAAATGGAGACATCCTAAGTTCATACCCACTGCAGAATCCATGAATAGGAATGCTTTGTAAAGCAAGAAAAGAGGAAGGAAGAAGCCATAGCTGTGCTTGTTGAAATGGTATATGGGGCTGAAATTATGGAGGAATTAGGGTAAGGTGAGCATGAGGGGATTGGCAAGAGGGAAAAGAATAGAGGTACCATTTTCTAAGTAGTAACCTAGCCTGGGGAAGGGTTGGGGAAGACAATCATAATTCCTTTATATGATAGTGAAATCTTCTCCCTTGCTTTATTATAAGGAAAGATACAGATGTATGGAAAATAGGGACTTTCCTCAGCTCTTTGTCGGGCCTCAAAGGAAATGGAAATTGTTGAACAATCAGCCTACATCAAGAGAAAGACAGGAGACAGAAACACTTTGAGGTCAGGGCTCATGGAGACACTATGTTTTCAGAATTAGAGAAAAATGTTACAAATATTTTTCTCAATGTCTTTGTACTGACAGAGCTTTCTCATTGTTGTAGTGCTCTGCTGTCAGCCAGTGTTGGCTAATCTTTGCCTCTGCCTCCATGGGTCATTCCACAGCTGCTTCCACTGGTAACACTGACAAACTGTATCCTGACTTCAAATTCCTGACACAGAGGATCTGATCAGTTTAATTGGTCACAAAGGTACCTGATAGACCACGCCCTGGGTCACTATTCATCTAGAGATTGCCCTGGTTCACATGCTTTCCTTTGTCCAGCCAGTAAGACCGTATGGCATAAGCACACCCACTCCATCTGAAAGAGCCACATAGGATGGCTTGCCCTAGAAGGGAAATGTGAGAATATGAGGAATCTGAAACTGTAACAAGGGGGTGAGACAAACTGTGAAGGAGCTGAGATTTTACCTTATTTGCAAGCTGACAAGTTAGAAACTGCCAGGGTTTCATGGATACCGGCAGAAGACATGAAACTCCTGGGTCAGAGATAAAAGATGGTGTATTAATTATAGAAATAGCAGCAGCCAGAGTATTAGCACTCATCTGCTTTTTGACCCCCAGTTCCCACAGGGTGATGAGAAGAGGGCCAAGTGACACCTGTACACACAGGGAGTTTGTTGCAGAAGAGAAACTTAAATTTAGGGAAACTGAATCTTTTCTAATACTCATATGATGGCAGTAAACATTTTGCCCTTTGTGCTAGAGGGAGAAACTATCTTCATCTTATAAAGATATTCACTACACATTCTTTTATTTTAATTTTTTATTTGTTTTATTAAATCATAGCTGTGTACATTAATGCAATCATGGGGTACAGTGTATTGGTTTCATATACAATCTGAAATATTTTCATCAAACTGGTTAACATAGCCTTCATGGCATTTTCTTGGTTATTGTGTAAAGACCTTTATATTCTGCATTCAGTAAGTTTCACCT
>CAUYRH010076258.1:0-27284 GCA_963574655.1 Perodicticus potto | reverse complement strand
GTTTCATATAAACCAAAATTACTTGCCAAGAATCTAAAAATGAAATGGTAAAGCTCTATTTTTAGTTGATACAATTACATCCTTTTCCAGAATTTTTTATCTAAAAAAAATTTTTAACCAATTGAGACTTATACTTTTTTTATTTTTTTTTTTTTTGAGACAGAGTCTTACTATGTCGCTCTCAGTGAAGTGCGGTGACATCGCGGCTCACAGTAATCTCAAACTCTTGGGCTCAAGTGATTCTCCTGCCTCAGCCTCCCAAGTAGCTGGGACTACAGGCACCTGCCACAAGACCTGGCTATTTTTTGCTACACTTGTCATTGTTGTTTTAGCTGACCTGGGCCCGGTTCAAACCTGCCAGGCTCGGTATATGTGTCTGGAACCCTACCCACTGAGCTCCGGGTGCCACCCAAGACTTTTACATACGTTAAAAAATAAATTGTCTTAAGCAGAAACACATGTTGTTACTGAAAGTTCTTTTGGAATAACAATGTAAGCCCTAATTATAACAGAGAAAAGATGTGGCAGATGAGACTTGGGTATTATTTCAGCTCTAACAAGGTGTTAGGTATACTTTACTGCCTCTCAGAGAAAAAGTTATGTCAAGACAGGCTCTGTCACCTTGTGTATGACTGCCTCACTTCCAATAAATTTCTTTGTGGGGAGTGTAATCTAATCTTATAGTAGAGAATCTAACTCTTCTTTTTTTAATTTTTTTTAACTCTTCTTTTTAATTTAAATTGAATAAATGAAGCTATAGTATCTGAAAGGCAATAAAATTCTTAGAAAATTTTACCTGACTTATTAGAATATCATTCCCTAAAGACATAAGACGACCTCTTTATAATAATAAATTTGTATTTAAAAAGTTGTACCTGGCTAAGCACCCATAGTACAGTAGCCATGGCAACAGCCACATACACCAAGGCTGGCAGGTTTGAACCCAGCCCAGGTCAGCTAAACAACAATGACAAATGCAACAAAAAATACCTGGGCGTTGTGGTGGGCACCTATAGTCCCAGATACTTGGGAGGCTGAGGCAAGAGAATTGCTTAAGCCCAAGAGTTGGAGGTTGCTGTGAGCAGTGATGCCACAGCACTCTACCGAGGGTGACGTAATGAGACTCTGTCTCTAAAATAAAATAAAATAAAAAAGTTGTACCTTCCACAAATACTGTAATTTTTCCCAAAGTTCCTCTTTTCCGTTGAGCTTATACTCAGACTTCAAGTTTATGGAGTTCAAATATAACTTGTTTAACTCAGAAACATCAATCTTGCCTTAATACAAGAGAGAAATAAACCAATGTCTCAAGATAACATTTTTAAATTTCACCTCAAAGCCTTTACATATTCCTGGATCACATACATTTTTCATTGTAAAGCTTACAAATCCTATAGAACAGAATAAAGAGTTTGTCATACATAATCAGTCCTAAATGAAGTAGTCTGATGCTACCAAGAATGCAGAATAACAGGTAAGAAAATAGAAAAGTAGGAGCTAATGTTTGTCTAAATTAAAAGCTAAAGAAATGTTCTGTTAACTGAGGAATTACTACATTTTGAAATATATATTAAATAAAAATGGAATTGGGAAGGCAATATAATATAATTAAGAGCCTTTTTTTTTATACTGTAGAATCACCTTTTTATTTTGGGTGAAAATCCACAGTAATTTGGGGAGGTTGTAATTAAGATTTAACAGCATTATAATTTAAGGAATAACTTAAATACCCTCTTGAGATAAATAATATTTTAAGCAGTCAAATGTTCTGCCACTGATGAGAATAAATATAATAATATTTTATGGGTATTTTGGAACCTCAGTATTAAGACTACAAATAAGTACTAACCCACATCTATCACCAAAGACTCATACTGTTTCTTTCTTTTTTTTTTTTTTTTGAGACAGAGTCTCACTATGTCAACCTTGGTAGAGTGCTGTGGCATCACAGTTCACAGCAACCTCAAACTCTTGGGCTTAAGGGATTCTCTTGCCTCAGTCTCCCAAGTAGATAGGACTACAGGTGCCTGCCACAATGCCTGGCTATTTTTTTTGTTGCAGTTGTCGTTGTTTTTAGCTGGTAGGGGCCAGGTTCGACCTTGCCAACCTCAGTGTATGTGGCTGCCCTACTCCCTGGGCTACGGGCACAGAGCCATACTGTTTCTTTCTAATGAATTGATCATTACATTTCTGAAGTTCTGAAACGGCCAACAGACCATAGAAAGATAATTCTTCAGGCTCCTGCTTGAAACCAACAACTTCAGCAAACTGCTGGCCTTGATTCAGGGCCAACTAAGAGCCTATATTTTGAAGTCAAACAGTTCTAGACAGAATTGCAATTCTGCTACTGTGCTGGCTAATTTTATGTGTCAACTTGAGTGGACTATGGTGACAGATTAAACATTGTTTCTGGCTGTGTTTGTGAGAATGCCTCTGGACGAGGTTAGTATGTGAATGGGCAGTCAGTAAAGTAGATTGGCCTCCCCTAAGTGGTTGGGATCATCCAGTATACTGAATATCTAAATAGAAAAAAAGGCAAAGAAACGGAGAAATTGTCCTCTTTCCCATTTCCTCCTCATTGCTTACACTGTGACATCTCATCTCATCATCTTCCGCTCTTGAACTAGGATTTATAGCGTCACTTCCCCTGGTTCTCAGGCCTTAGGACTCACACTTAACTTCACCTTCACTACACCACCAGCTTTCCTGGGTCTCCAGCTTGCAGATGGCAGATCACTGAATTTCATAACCTCCATAGTCATATGAACTAATCCCTCCTTTTAACCTATCTCTATCCATGTGATTTATTCTCTTTGTCTGGAGAACGCTACCTATTATTTATTTACTTTTTATTTATTTATTTATTTTGCGGTTTTTGGCCAGGGCTGGGTTTGAACCACCACCTCCGGCATATGGGGCCAGCGCCCTACTCCTTTGAGCCACAGGAGCTGCCTGAGAACCCTACCTATTATAACCACTACCTAACAAAGTGATTTTGGGAAAATTACTAAGCTTTTTTTTTTTTTTTTTGAGATAGGGATCTAACTATTGTTGCCTCAATTGGAGCGCAGTGGCTATTCACAGGTGTGCTCATAGCATACTGCAGTCTTGAACTCCTGGCCTCAAGACATCCCTCCACGTCAGCCTCCTGAGTAGCTGGTACTACAGGTACTACAGTGTACTAACATTAAGTTAATGATTTAATGATTTAACTTCTTGAAGCTTTATTTTTGTCATCTGTAAATGGAAATAATACCACCTACCAACATGATTTTCTGAAGATGAAAGGAATTATGCAAAGCATTTAATAGAAAGTCTATCATAAGAAATGTTAGTATCATTTATAAAAAGATTTATGTGACCATTAACTAGTTAGGGATACATTCAGCATTATTCAGCAATGAAACATATCTGCTTTAAATTATTTTACCATGAGATGTAAATGGCAGTGCATCAATCAATACAAGTTCATCAGGGATTGCATGACTTGGAAGATGTTTCTGCAGTTCTTTAAAGATGTAATCCTTTACTAAATTATCTTTAGACACAATGAAGAGAATCAATTTTTCCTGTTTATACCAGGTAACTGCACAAGATTCCACTTGCTGAAGTTCTTCAGCAACCTGTAAGAGAGATTATCCCAATTTGCCAATGAGGACATTTAAAAACAAGCTTCTAAACACTCATTTTTTTTTTTTAATGTGTGAAATCAAAATAGTTGAATTAAATTTTGAAATATACTAGGGATTTTTAAAACATTGTTTGGCACTGTTACTATTATTAGCACACAATGTTCTTAATATTTTTCAAAAATAGGCTGAGCACCTGTAGCTCAAGCAGCTAGAGTGCCAGCTACACACACCAGAGCTGAGGGTTCGAATACAACCCGGGCCTGCCAAACAACAATGACAACTACAACCAAAAAATAGCTGGGCACTGTGGCGGGTGCCTGTAGTCCCAGCTACTTAGGAGGCTGAGGCAAGAGAATAGCTTAAGCTGAAGAGTTGGAGGTTGCTGTGAGATGTGATGCCACAGCACTCTACTAAGGGCGATAAAATAGAAACTCTGTCTGTATAAAAAAAAAAAATTTTCAAAAATAACAGATCTTAAAGTAAAATAAGCCCATTTATTTTCACAGATATCAGAATCTATTTGTCACTTATTTAAGGAATAACCATCTCTTCATGCTGGAACTAAGAAGCACAATGAATTATCCATACTTCTTACCATAATTCATCACTAACATAAAAATCTCAAGTGTAAATAATGAAGAACCCTGGCATAAAAAATTGGTGGTGGTTGCTTCTAATACAGACACGTGTTAATAGATATTTAAGATTTATATTATTCTACCTGTTGCACAAGTTCAATGTTAAGACGTTTGCCATGACGTTTGATCTGACTGTCCTTTCGTCCCAAGAAAAATATCTCTCCATCTTTCACAGTCACAAAGTCTCCTGTGGCTCGCATTGTGCCAAGTGGTACTGTCACTTCATCATCAAGAAAACACACTCTGCTTCTGCCACCTTCCCAAGACATAAACACCAATTTATAAAAATCATGAGAAATATTGTAAAAATCATCAAATCGACAACATCTCCAAAAGTTGTTACTAAGCTTCAAAATTTGAGTATCTATATTAAAAGGGTACCTCACTTTTACATGTTATCTGACAAAATTACACACAATAACCTCAATTACTCAGCCAAGGGATAAGATAAAATTTATTTCTAAAAATATATATGGGATTTAAAAAATTCTTAGAATACTGATTAAATATAACTTTAGCTGTAAGTATAAATATATAAAGGTATAAGTTACAGTTTCTAAATATTTTTACTAGAGTATTACACATTGTTAGCTGAAATAACTATGATAACTTATTCAATGCTTTGTGACTATCAGATTGAGATTAAAAATTATCAATTGGATATAGTGGCCCAGGCCTATAATCCCAGCACTTTGGTAGGCTGAGGCAGAAGGATCACTTGGGGCTAGGGGTTTGAGGTCACCCCGGGCAAAACAGTGAGATCCCATCTCTTATAATCTTTTTAATAATTAGCAAGGTGTGGTGGCACATGCCTGTAGTCCTAGCTACTTGGGAGGCTGAAGCAGGAGGACTGCTTGAGCCCTTGAGTTGAAGTATCCTATGACTGGAACCACTATACTCCTGCGTAAGTGACAGAGACGCTATCTCTTAAAAAAAAAAATAAAAAATTCTTATCACTGAACAGCGTACTAGTCATAAGAAAAGCAGAAAAACAAAATTAACATATCAGATTTCTTTTTTTAAAGAAAAATTATCTTCAATGAATAAAAAAACAACCTAAAAATACTTGGCCATTGCCTTCTTGAATTGTGCAACCATTAGTATCTCTGACTTCAACTACTGTTCCAAGCAGCGGAAATCCCAGTTGTACAGGCATTTCACATCTACAAAAAACACAACCCAAAGCAGATTTAAAATTTTAATTCGAAAAGAGTATTTCCCAATGTATTTAAATCACACTATAAAGAAAAAAAAAGTTTATGATTCAAAGCCAGGAGGGAAAGATTAGGTGGAAAGCTTATCCTGTACATTATCCATTTTTGTTCAGTTACAAGAAATTCTAGCAAGATCTCAGCACCAGTTATAACAAGAAAGGTTTTGGATCCCAACTTAAAATATACGTACTAGGTAAAATAGTTTTTCTAAAATTATTACTCCAGTGCCTATCAAAAACAGTTAATATTAAGATCCCAGAAATATCTAGGTTCTCTTCTTTCTTTTTAGTATAAATAATTGAAACTCTTACTTCAAAGTAGAGTTAAGAATCTTCTCTGGAATCCTATAAAAGGTCGCCCAACTTGATACTTCCGTGATTCCATAAACATTAAATATGTGTGTTTTATTGCCTTCTCCTCTCCAGCTTTTGAGAACAGTCAATGACGGAAATGCTTCGCCACCAAGAGCTAATACTCGAAGGGAAGTACTGGCTGATAAAACACTTGATTTGATAAGCTGAGCTCCAAATCTTCTAAGCAATGTTGGTGTTGCCTATAGATACATTAAAAATAATCTCTTTCCTCTCTCTTCCTTAAAAATGTAAACACCGTAATGATTAGTTCAAAGCCCACATAGAAATTAAGACTACGTTTAATAAATGGCAAATCACATCTGAAAAACTGAAGCAGCATTATCTTATTAATGTGGGTATCGGTTATGCTTTAGAAGAAAGTTTAAGTAAAAACATTAGTTATGTTTCATTACACAGTTTACACAAAAAGGCTTAAAGATAAAAAGGACAAAATCTAGAAAATCAATTTACATTTCCTTTCCCATTTGCTCTATGTAAAAGTATATTGAAGGGTTAAAAACCGTGTCTAAGGGTGAGATGGCTCACGCTGTAATCTCCTAGCACTCTAGGAGGCCATGGCAGGTATAGCACTTGAGCCCAAGAATTTGAGGTTGCTGTGAGCTATGATGACATCACGGTACTCAACCCAGGGGAACAGCTTGAGACTCTGTCTTAAAAAAAAAAAAAAATGTGTCCAAGCGAAGAAACACGAATAAAGATTTTTAGCAAGAGCATTGCTGAGATATAATTGTACCCTATTGTAAGCATACGATTTAACACAAGTTTTGATATACGTATATGCCATTAAACCATCACCACAGCCAAAGAATGAATATATCTATCTCAGTCTAACAAAATTTACACAGACTGGGTAATTTATAAACAGAAATGTACTGCTCATAGTTCTGGAAGCTGAGACATCCAGGTGCTAGCAGCTCCAGTGTCTGCTGAGAGCTCTGCATGCTTCATCGATGGCACCTCCTTGCTGTGAAAGGAACAAATAAGCAACTTCAGGCCTCAGGCCTCTTCTTTTTTGGTGGTGGTGGTGGGGTCTCACCGTGTTCCCCAGGCTGGTCTTGTACTCCTGGGCTCAAGCAATCCCCTGCCCCAGCCTCCAGACCAGCTGGGATTCCAGGCAGACACTACTGTGCCCAGCTCTCAGGCTTCTTTTTGAAGGGCATTAATCCTATTCACAAAGTCCCCAACCTCAAGACCAACACGTGTCCTAAAGGCCCCACACCTTAACACCAACACATATGATTTCTGGAGGAACATAAACATCAGACCATGCCCACAGCTATCACCCTTCATCACCTGTGCACCACTGCAATTCTTCCCTCCAACTGGACTCCTGCAGACAACCACGGGAGTATTTTCTGTCACTATACCAGCTGGTATGTTGAATGATTCCATTTAATAAATTACATATATAATTCTAAATGGAAATTGTATATTCCATTTGCATAAATGGAATCATACGTGTACTCTGTTTTGACCTGGCTTCTTTTAGTCAAGATAACAGATGCAATTCTACGTTGCTGTGTAGTTCACTCCTTTTTATTGTTGTACAGTATTGTATTTTGTGGATCAAGACTGGCTTTGCATTTCCACATAAAACTTAGGAACAAGTTATGAATTTCTACAAAAAAAGTCTTTTTTTAATAAAAAGGAATGCAAATATACATAGTACATACATAGAACTATATAAATACATATATATATGGGTAGGTGCATTGACTCCCACTTGTAATCCCAAAACTTTGGGAAGCCAAGGTAGGAGGATCACTTCTGCCCGTAAGTTCAGCACCAGCCTACGCAACACAGTGAGACCTGCCTTTAAAAAAAGAAAAATTAGCCAGACATGCTGACATACACCTATAATCTACTTACTGGGGAAACTGAGGTAGGATGACCACTTGAGCCTGGGGGGGGGGGTGAGGTTATAGTACACTATGATCCTGAGTGACAGAGTTAGATCCTGTCTCTTAAAAAAAAAAAAATACATGTTCTTCTTTAAGACTGGCTTGCTACGGATCATCCTGTGTATACGCAGCCCAGCAACAGTCAATCAGTGATTAGACAGAGTGTCCACACAGATGGATTTGATTTGGTTATGGAAGAATGTCAAAGTTCAGGTCATTCTCAGGTCTGATTCAACTTTTACTTTCTTCTTGTTTTTTTTTTTTTTGGGGAGACAAAGTCTCCCTATGTTGCCCTCAGTAGAGTGCTGTAGCATCACAGCTCACAGCAACCTCAAACTCTTGGGCTCAAGCTGTTCTCTTGCCTCAGCCTTCCAAGTAGCTGGGACTACAGGCACCTGCCACAACGCCCAACTATTTTTTTTGTTGTAGTTGTCATTGCTGTTTGGCAGGCCCAGGCTGGATTTGAACCCACCAGCTCTGGTGTATGTGGCTGGTGCCCTAGCTGCTGAGCTACAGGTGCCGAGCCTCAACTTTTACTCTCTATAGGTCCTTTCAGACCTCTTAGTAGGAGGCCTTACCCTCATCCATGCAGCCTCAGGGTCAGTCAGGAGAGGTGTGCAGGGACTCTCTGTGGTCTCTGATTCACACCAGTGAAGCCTCCACCAGGAATGTGCTTGTTCCACCACTGCGATCTCAGGCTATGAGAGCTATTGACCCTAGCTGTCGGCCCACTTCGACATCATCATTTCCACAGATGTTGCTGCTGGTCATGGGCATTACTATTACACCTACTATTACAAGTTGAGGGAGCCCCCTCTAAACAGACTGAGTCTGTGTGCTGACTGGGCCGTGGCAGGGGTGCTGGGGCTGACCCAGGCCAGACTGCCACAGAGTCACCCTACCTCTACAAAAAATCAAGCAGTTTTTAAAAATATAAATTCTTTTCAGATTGTTGTATATAGTATGCCTTAGGTTAATTTCCAAAGTGTTGAAATGCTTGTTTGTTTATTTGAGATAGTCTTACTTTGTCATCCTCGGTAGAGTGCTCACAGCTCACAGCAACCTCCAATTCTTAGACTTAAGCGATTCTCTTGCCTCAGCCTCCAGAGTAGCTGGGATCACTGGCAACCACCACACCGCCCAGCTATATATATGTATATATATATACACACACACACACACACACACACACAAGTGTGTGTGTGTGTATATTTTGTTGTTATTGTTGTTGTTGAGGTGTTGTAGTTTAGCCCGGGCTGGGTTTGAACCTACCACTCTCGGTATATAGGGCTGGCACCCTAATCACTGAGCCACAGGCACCGCCCACATCAAGAGTTTTGTCGTAAGGAAAATCCCTTGTCAAATGAAGGTGGGAATGGTCCTGGCTCTCCATCTTCACTAAGGCAAATTTCAAATGTGCCTAATACTGGGTGTTAAGGATAATTTCAACTTTGAACTCAATAAATAAATCCACGTATCTGTGAATATTTAGCAAGATAAAATACAGAAATACTTTTCAGATACTCATAAACCAAAATGGTACGTTTAGAAACAGAATATAAGTCAACATCCTTTGCTACTAAATCATTCTACACATAATAAACACGACTTAGCAAATATCAACAATAGAAAAAACAGGGACTGTTAAGTCTCTCACATTATGTAAAGAAAAACTCATGAAAAACAGAAAACACTATTATGCTGACATGTCCCTGGCTAGTAACCAGGGATTTCACTCTAATTAAAATATTTTACTTTTAAAGGGCAACAAGTTGGTTGGTTGGTTGATTTCAATAGGAAGTCTTACTGTATATATTACCCAGGATGGTCTCAAACTCCTCAGTTTAAGTGATCCTCCCACCTCAGCCTCCTGAGTAGCTGGGATGACAGGCACAAGCCACTATGCTTAGCTCAAGGGCATCAAGATTAAATAACAGAACTCTGTTACCCAGAACACATAAATATAAAATGTCCCGATATACTTTAGGTTTGTAATAAATCAAAAATCAAGCCCTTCTTTACCAAGAAAACTGTTTACTTCTGAAGCAAATAAAAGACTTCTTTTTATGTATGTGAGAAAGGGTTTTACTCTGCCCAGGCTGGAACGCAGTGACACCATCAGAGCTCACTGCACCTGGAACTCCTGAGCTCGAGTGATCCTCCCACCTCAGCCTCCAGAGTAGCAGGGATCACAGGTACGTCACCACCCTTGACTAAAAAAGGTCTTTAATTGCCTCAAACATTTAGTCCATTTCACTTCTGGGTCATCTCCACAACTCAAGATGTTCTACTTTTTCCAATTTTCAAAGTTTAGCAGTATGTGTTCAAGAGATTTCTTTGTTTTTGAGACAGAGTCTCACTTTATTGCCCTCAATAGAGTGCCATGGCACCATAGTTCACAGAAACCTCAAACTCTTAGGTTCAAGCAATCCTCTTGCCTCAAGCCTCCCAAGTACCTGGGACTCCACCACAACACTATTTTTTTAGAGATGGCTCTCACTTTTGCTCAGGCTGGTCTCAAACTCCTGAGCTCAAGCGATTCACTCACCTCAGCCTCCCAGAGTGCTAGGATTACAGCCATGAGCGCCACCTTGCCTGACCATGTTTAAGAGATTTTAAGATCCATGTTTCATGTCCAATTAGGTCTGGGTAAAGTTACTATCTATAAATAGAATCTATACAGAGAATTCTTTTTAAAAATTACTTTTTAAGGGAAAGATCTTTGATGACTTATATATTATTTGGCAAGAAAGTTGACTTAGGAGAGAAAAGACAAAACCTGACAACAAAACTAAAATTCACGGGCGGCGCCTGTGGCTCAGCGAGTAGGGCACTGGTCCCATATACCGAGGGTGGCGGGTTCAAACCCGTCCCTGGCCAAACTGCAACAAAAAATAGCCAGGCGTTGTGGTGGGCACCTATAGTCCCAGCCACTCGGGAGGCTGAGGCAAGAGAATCGCCTAAGCCCAAGAGATGGAGGTTGCCGTGAGCTGTGACTCCTCAACCGAGGGCGATAGAGTGAGACTCTGTCTCAAAAAAAACCCTAAAATTCACTATAAGAAAACATACAGGGCAGCACCTGAGGCTCAGTGAGTAGGGCACTGGCCCCATATACCAAGGGTGGCAGGTTCAAACCCGGCCCCAGCCGAACTGCAACAAAAAAATAGCCGGGTGTTGTGGCGGGCGCCTGTAGTCCCAGCTACTCGGGAGGCTAAGGCAAGAGAATCGCGTAGGCCCAGGAGTTGGAGGTTGCTGTGAGCTGTGTGACACCACGGCACTCTACCAAGGGCGATAAAGTGAGACTCTATCTCTACAAAAAAAAAAAAAGAAAACATACGCATCTTATACAAGGAAAGGACAGGAAAAGATAGTCTGTTAGTTTCTGTATATGTCTCTTCCCTACTCAAACCAAGTCAAATGTGATGAGAATATTCCAAGTAAGTATTGTAAGTTAAATAAAATCATCATGAAACTATAAGCAAAACTTGCCATGTTCTGGGGACAGGATTAGTTAAGTTTATGTCAGTTTTATCCTTTACCCAAAAAGATAAAAAACAATTGCTAAAGTAAATTTATCCAAGATTGTGATAAAACATTAAGGGAATAAGATTTAAAGAGGCAGAATTTATTGACTTAACATAGAAGAAAAGGCTCCTTCCCTTTTTGTAACTACCACTACAATCTACCAAGGCAAATGCTCCTTGAATTTTACAGGAAAATAAAACAATTATAGTAAAATCTTACCCAGTTCACACAATGACTCACCAGAAAATGAGGATTTATATCCATTTATACCCAACAAGCCACATTGCTGTGTTAAATTTATATATATGTATTTTTTTTTTCTTTTCTTTTCTTTTTTTTTTGAGACAGAGTGCCACTTTATCACCCTCGGTAGAGTGCCGTGGCGTCATAGCTCACAGCAACCTCCAACTCCTGGGCTTAGGCGATTCTCTTGCCTCAGCCTCCTGAGTAGCTGGGACCACAGGCGCCCACCACAACACCGGCTATTTTTCTGTTTTGCAGTTTGGCCGAGGCCTGGGTGTGAACCCGCCACCTTTGGTATATGGGGCCAGCATTTTTCATCCTTAAAGAAAAAATATATGTATGTATATACATATATAAATGTATGTATATGCATATATATGTATGTATGTATATACATACGTATTTTTTTTAGGATGAAAAACACATTGCCTACAAAAAGACAAAATTACCAAACTTTGTCTTTGGAGCAGAAATTTAATATTCTTGTCTCATTACACTAGGTAAAAACTTGATATTTTTACCAAAACAATGAAAACTAATTATTAAAATGCACACATGCACACAAGTGTGCACATACATACTGCCATTCTGAATGTCTGTGTTCCCCAAAACTCATATGCTGAAGTCCTACTTGGGATGGAAAACTCACAGCCTTCTTATTTCCAGATTGCTCTTTTTTAAGAACCAAAGGAGAAAAGAAAAACTTCATCTTCTCCACTGCACCACCCCCACTTTTTTTAATGAGGCAGAGCCACTCTGTAGCCCTGGGTAGAGTATGTAGCATCATAGCTCACAGTAACCTCAAACTCTTGGGCTCAAGTGATCTTGCCTCAGCCCCCTGAGTAGCTGGGACTAGAGGCATCCACCACTACTGGCTGCTTTTTCTATTTTTAGTAGAGATGGGATCTTGCTCTTGGTCAGGCTGGTCTCAAACTCCTGAGCTCAAGTGATCCACCCACCCTGGCCTCCTAGAGTGCTAGGATTACAGGCATGAGCTACCATACCTGGCCCTGCTGCACCCTTTTTTTTGAGACAGAGCCTCAAGCTATCACCCTGGATAGAGTGTCATGGCATCATAGCTCACAGCAACCTCTAATTCCTGGGCTCAAGCGAGTCTCTTGCCTCCGCCTCCCAAGTAGCTGGGACTACAGGCGCCCACCACAACGCCCGGCCATTCTTTTTTTTTTTTTTTGGTTGCAGTCATCATTGTTGTTTGGCGGGCCCAAGCTGGATTCAAACCCGCCAGCTCAGGTGTACGTGGCTGGCGCCTTAGCCCGTTGAGCCACAGGCGCCAAGCCTGCACCCTTTTAATAAAAGGATTTGTTCTATAAAATTTGGATTCAGTTAAAAGACCGCATGTAAGCATCTAGAAAGCCACCTGGGATCTTAATGCTGCTGTTTCCCCACTGGTATGAGAGGCGATTAGTTCACGCAGGCCAACCCTTCATTAGTGAGATTAGTGCCCTACGAATGAGGCCTGGGTAGACCCCTTACTTCTCCCATCACGGGAGGACACAGTGAAAAGACAGCAGTTTGTCGATCACTGAGAAGGCCTTCACCAGGTGTCAAATCTGCCAATGACTCAGTCTTGACTTCCCACCTCCAGAACGGTGAGAAATAAATTTCTGTTGTTTATAAGTCACCCAGTTTACGGTGTTTTGTTATGGCAGACCAAACAGACTAAGACATACACACACCTCCAGGAACTGTTATACTCTCTCATTTAATTCTTCAACTACTTGAGATGAATATTATTTCCATTTCCAGATAAAATTTGAGGCTCACAGCAGTTAAACAACTAACTTACACATCCATATATCATGATATGCAAGTAATTTTGTTAATTCTCTCTAGTATATCTACTTACAACGTAACATATCTTAAGGCTCAAGTCCCAGTCAATAGATTTTCAGATAGACATTTTTAAAATTTATTAAAAGGCCAAATTGAAAAAATACTTGTTTCTGTAGGATAATGTAAAATATACTGATGTCAAAATCAGAAAATCTATGTTCTTAAAACTCAAGTATGGTTTAATTTACTTACACTTTTAGTGTAAAACACAATACACATACATTTTAAAATAGAAGAGACAGCATATCATAACAGATCTGTGTCAAAGTCAAGTTACTCTAGTTATTACAGTATGCAAAAAATGCACGGTAAAACAATTATCTAGTTAGAATTAGCTGACTATTTCTTGTTTTCTTTTTTTCCCCATGAGGAGAGAAGAGACAGGAGAACTCTGTGTAAAGGATAAAGTATTTTCCCTACTAGAACAGTGACGATATAGACCCAGTTCTATTTTTCATTTTCAAGTCACCAAAAAATGTGACATTATAAGGAAACAGGTAATTAATCCAATGTAAAGACCTATAGGAATACATATTCTCTACAACATTTAAAATACCGAATGAAGAAAAACATTTCATTTGCTCCTAAAATGTACCTGCAATACAGTCACTCTGTGATGGGAAAAGAGAACAGAAGCTAATTTTGATGGGAGCGCCTTGACAACAGTTGGTACAATAAGCAGAGTGGCACCACTCGATAAAGCAACAAATATTTCCACAACAGAAGGATCGAAGGTCAGAGGCGAAGCCAGAAATAAAATATCTTCTTGTGTGATGTCAAAAAGTATCCTGAGGCAAAACAGAAGGTAGTTATGAGAAGCAAACATTTGGCAAACATCTATTCTAAAGAAGTGTTTATGGTGATTACGTTTCTGAATGTTATGCCAGACTTCTTATTTATTTATTTACTTAGACAGAGTCTCACTCTGGGTAGAGTGCTGTGGCATCATTGTAGCTCACAGCAAACTCAAACTCCTGGGCTTAAGTGATCCTCCTTCCTCAGCTTCCTGAGGAGCTGGGACAATGGCATCTGCCACAACACCCAGCGACTCTTTTATTTTTAGTACAGAAGAGGGTTTCAATCTTGTTCAGGCTGGCCTTCAACCTCTGAACTAACGTGATCCTCCTGCCTCAGTCTCCCAGAGTGCTAGGATTATAGGCAAGAGCCACTGCTCCCAAACTATACTTCTCTTTTAGATTAACCAAAATGTTGCTATCAATTCAGGAAACTGTCTTTACAAAGAATAAAAGCCATTTAAAACAATAACCACTTTTTACCAGACATACTTTATCATCTGTGATGACTTTCTGAGGTGTCAATTTGTTTGGGCTGACTGAACTACCGTCCCGAGAATTCCCTCTCTGACATGTTTTCCATTAAGGTGGGAGAGAAAGGATGGTCTCTTGACCTGTCACACTCCTCCTCCAAGGAGTAATTCAATCAAACCCCAAAGCCCCGAATGGGTTGGCTGGATTTACTTGGAAGGCCTTTAAACGAGGGTTGAGAGAGAGTTGCAGCTATGAGGCTAAGGCAGTTGCCTAAGCCCAGGAGTTGGAGGTTACTGTGAGCTGTGACGCCACAGCACTCTACCAAGGGCAACAAAGTGAGACTCTGTCTCAAAAAAAAAAAAAAAAGAAGAAGGTTGAAGGAGAGACCCACATAGCAGCTGCAGTAATCTTCTTTCTCCCTGGATCTGATTTTGCCTGTGGACAATCTCATGCCCACAGGGTTCCAGCCTGCTCTAATCACCCCTTCCTGTTGTATGGGCTTTAAGCCGGCCCCACAATGTGCAAGCCAATTCCTCGTATAAATCTCTGCTACGTCCTCCTACTTCTAGTAGAATGCTTATTGTGTCAGACTTATTCGGTGATGCTTAATAGAGACTTCTAACTCCCATTTTCCACTATTTGGCATTTTATGCCAGTATGAGAACAAAAAGCAAAACAAGAATGTGTATGGTGAGTATATTACAGAGCTCAGATAGTCAGTACTGAGCTTTCAGTTTAAACACACAACCCACTGCATCTAAAAACAAGGACTACCTTACCAAAGACCCAACGGAAAATGACATTTTTATTTCTAGATTCAATGAAGAGTAGACAGCCACGTAAAAAGGTGATTGGGAAAAAAGAGAATGTACTAATAGTAATTGGTTGAGTGGGGAAAACCAGCAAGGCCAGTCTAGTGGGAAAAAAAAAAAAATTTTTTTTTTTTTTTGAGACAGTCTTGTTCTGTTACCTGAACTAGAGTGCAACCTCAATCCCCTGGGCTCAAACAACTCCCCTGCCTCAGCCTCCCAAGTACCCGGGACTATATGCAGGTTCCACCAAACCCAGCTAATTTTTTGTAGACAGGGGGCTGGTCTCATACTCCTGGTCTCAAGCAATCCCCCTGCCTTGGCATCCCAGAGTGCTAGGATTATAGGTGTGAGCCACTGTGCCCGCCTGCTTAAATTTTTCTTGATCTCTCTGTGTAACATTCCTCCTCCTGGGTATAGGGCAGACCTTTCTGGAATAAGAGTCTTATGATCTACTTTCAGGCCAGGTAGGTCAGAGAATTTCTTTATGGCAAGCTCCTACACAGAAAGGTAGGGGAATGTTAGAGTAATATCTCTAAGTTTTATGACTGGCTTTAGGGGAGAAGTGTTCTGGTTTCTATGACTTTCCTCTAGCAAGAGAATTCTAGTTTCAATGGGCTGCCTTGGGGTGAAGGAAGGAAAAAAAGAGTGCAGGCAAAGGTCAGAAAACAGACTTTGTTCTAAGGCCTTTCCAGTGTCCTTCAGTTTGAAGTACTCTACATACTAAAAGGGCATACTTTGGAATATCAATTGCTGAGTCCAACAAAGGCTACACTCAAACTTCAATTTGTTTTTTTTTTTTTTGGTAGAGACAAGAGTCTCACTTTGTTGCCCTCGGTAGAGTGCTGTGGTGTCACAGCTCACAGCAACCTCCAACTCCTGGGCTTAGGCGATTCTCTTGCCTCAGCCTCTGGAGTAGCTGGGACTACAGGTGACCGCCACAACACCCGGCTATTTTCTTTTTTTTAGACAGAGTCTCACTTGTGGCCCTTGGTAGAGTGCCTGGCATCACAGCTCACAGCAACCTCAGACTCCCAAGAGTGATTCTCTTGCCTCAGCCTCCCAAGTAGCTGGGACTACAGGTGCCCGCCACAAGGCCCAGCTATTTTTTTTTTTTTTCTGCCAGGGCTGGGTTTGAACCCGCCACCTCCAGCATATGGGGCCAGCGCCCTACTCCTTTGAGCCACAGGTGCTGCCTCACCTGGCTTTTGTTTGTTGCAGTTTGGCCAGGGCTGGGTTCGAACCCACCACCCTCAGTATATGGGGCCAGCACCCTAATCACTGAGCCACAGGCGCCGCCCTCAAACTTCAATTTTTAAGGGAAGTATTCTTTGCATATATTGTGTGATTTTCTAGATACACATTTAGGGAGAACAAACTTTCTAACAGGCTTTCAACAAGGCATAACCCTGAACATAATTCTCACTGTCTCCATTGTATGAACGAACAAGGGTGATGTTATACATGCTCCAAGGCATTTAATTTAAAGAAAGCGGCTTAAGGGGTGGCGCCTGTGGCTCAAAGGAGTAGGGCACTGGTCCCATGTGCCGGGGTGGCGGGTTCAACCCAGCCCCGGCCAAATACTGAAAAAAAAAAGAAAGAAAGAAAGCGGCTTAAGACGCATTCAATATAAGAAAAGTTGAGGAAAGAGAAGAGACAGATCTTAAAGGAGGAAAAATGATGGAATGAACCAAATGTTTGAATGTGCTATCTGTGACTCAGGACTGGGTACCTAATGTATTGTTTCTCATTTTCCTAACCACCCTATGAAGTAGGTATGGTTACATGAGGACCCACTAGGAACCCCAGAGTTGGTATAAGCACTACTTTAAGCTAAAGACATTTGAGAGTCAACAGATATAGAAAGAAATCTTGAAGCTTTTTTTTTTTTGAGACAGAGCCTCAAGCTGTCACCTGGATAGAGTGCTGTGGCATCACAGCTCACAGCAACCTCCAATTCCTGGGCTCCAGCGAGTCTCTTGCCTCCGCCTCCCAAGTAGCTGGGACTACAGGCACCTGCCAGCTCAGATGTACGTGGCTGGCGCCTTAGCCCTTTGAGCCACAGGCGCCGAGCCTCTTGAAGCTTTTTTTTATTTGGCCAAAAGCAGAAACTTCTGGGGAGCGAGGCTTTTAAAAACCTCCTCTTCATTCAGAATGTTTCAACTCCCAGGAAGACAAGAGTAAACCTACCATGAAACCACTCTCTGGGGAAGAGTTTTATGGACATTCTTTTCCTTCTGCCAGGAAAGGAATTAAAGTTCAAATAGAGCTGAAACAAGGGACTCAATTACTTAGGACTATCAATTTAGGCACTAGAGTTAGAAACTAGTATCTTCAAACTTTTCTTCCTTTAAAATTCAAGTTCTAAGCATTAACAGAATGGAACTTACCGGAAATGCTGGATATTTGGTACTATACACTCATGAGGCACTCTGACGACCTTCGGCACTCCTGTAGTCCCTGAGGTATGGAGAACATAGGCTAAGCAATGCTTTAGCCTCGCGTCCATGTGTTCTTCTGCTTTTTCTTCATTGCAGTTCTCAGAACTTATGCTGTCTTTCATCGTTTCTTTTTCATAGTGCTCTTTTCTATCACTTAGCATCAAGTTCACCTCATCATTTTTCCACTGAAGTGTGAGGAGTACTAGGTCGTTATGTTCAACTGTAAATGTATCATAGTTCAATAATGTTTCATAGGAAGACCTGAATTTCTATGTCAGATGGGGAACAAAGTTTATAATATTAATAATTAAAAGATATTCCTTTAATATGAATATGAAATACAGAAGTAATGTGTATTACAGAAGTAACATGAAATACAGTGCCCCTCAGTATCCATGGGGTTATTGGTTACAGGACCCCTAAGAATACCCAAATTTCTCACATATGATGATACAGGATTTGCATATGATCTATGCATATCCTTCCATATACTTTAAATCATTCCTATATTACTCATACCCAATACAAAATGTTATGTGCTTGCTATAGTGTATACTTTCTTACATTACTTTTTATGGTTATGTTGTTATTATCATTTTCTTCCAAATATTTTCAATATTCAACAAGTGGTTGAATACTTGGATTTGGAAGATATACAAAACCAACTCTATTTATTCATTTACTTATTCAGTATGGATTTTTTTGGTGGTGGGTAGGGGAGGGGGGAAGTACTTGCTATTTTTCCAAGGATAAATGACAAATGACAATCTTCGAGAATAAAATATTGTCCTTACTTCTGAACTCACTTTCAAAATAAAGATATATAAAAACACACAACTGAAATGCAATGTGGTGAATGTGATAATGAAGTGGGCTTGAAAGAGTAATGGGCAGAGGAAGCTGAACTTAACTCTGCCCAGAAGGTCAGAGATGGCTTCACGGGCAGTATTTGCATTAATAAGTAGAGATTCTCCAAAGAATGAACATGGGCACTTTAGGCAAACAGCCAACACGGAGTATCTGATCTGAGAAAGCTGATACTTGGAGAACAGTAAACACCCTAAGAAGGTACAGGAGTGGGGAGAGGGACAATGGGAGTTCTGCTGTTGATGGATGAGATGCAAATCTTTAGTGACTCTGTACGCTCAGCACTAGTGGGCTCAGACCCTACCCTCTAAGAAGATTCCATCACCTTCCAACTCAATGTGGAAACAGCACAGAGTAGACTGTACTCTACCAAAGACAGAATGATAAACGAGACTCTGTTATGAGCCTTTTAACTAATCTTTTGCAAGAATTCAGATATGCTACATGGGCCTGAACCACTGTGTTGTAACAAGAGTCGTCAGAAAGAGTAAAGAATCAGTAAGGCATGGTGACTTTCTAAGTCAGTCTAAGAAGATTGCTGGGTTTTTAATTTTTTTTGCAGTTTTTGGCCGGGGCTGGGTTTGAACCCACCACCTCCAGCATATGGGGCCAGCACTCTACTCCTTTGAGCCACAGGCGCCGCCAGATTGCTGGGTTTTTGACTCAGATGATTTGTGGATAGAATGAATGCAAAAGTAAGTGTGAATAAAGAGATGCTAAATTCAGTCTGTACATATTGAAAGTGAGGTTCCTTTGAATACACTTTTTAAGCTGATTTAAAACCAGCTTAATGAAATACAACTTAGGTTTTCACATTAAAGAAATCAATATAAATAGCAAGAGAAAAAAATCACAGCCCAGGAGCCTGTATTGTTTTCTCTGTTTTGTATTTATTGTGCTTGTATCAGGAGGGGAGATATGGTGTGGCCTGTAATGTTTAAGAAACTGAAGACCTAGGGTGGTGCCTGTGGCTCAGTGAGTAGGGCACTGGCCCCACATACCGAGGGTGGCAGGTTCAAACCTGGCCCAGGCCAAACTGCAACAACAACGACAAAAAATAGCTGCGCGTTGTGGCGGGCGCTTGTAGTGCCAGCTACTCGGGAGGCTGAGGCAAGAGATCACCTAAGCCCAGGAGTCGGAGGTTGCTGTGAGCTGTGATGCCACGGCACTCTACCAAGGGTGATAAAGTGAGACTCTATCTATAAAAAAACAAACAAAAACAAAAACAAAAACTGAAGGCCTACATGTTCTTAAGATTTAGTTCAAAATCATCCTTCCGCCATTACAATTTTACTATACATACTAGGCTACATTTGCTTCACTTAGAACAATGTCTTACCACTTAGGACAACACTAAATGGACTTATAGGCTCAGGAGTATTAACCTCTTTTCTCCAACTACATTATAAGAAGCTGGAAGGCTCACATGAGTTCCTTCCCAATCACCCTGTCCCTAGGGCGGTGCCTGTGGCTCAAAGGAGTAGGGCGCTGGCCCCACATACCGGAGGTGGTGGGTTCAAACTTGACCACTGCAAAAAAAAAAATAAATAAATAAATAAAAACCTCTAGACATTGCCAAATATCTCCAGTTGTGATCCACTGCTCTAGTGGATGGTGGGTATATAACAGATACTCCATAAATATCTGTTGATTGCTCATGTGTTATATGAAGAAAGATCACTTACACCCATCACCAAAATCACAGAATACCAAGCAAGAGACTTTCTACAGGATTTTGCTATGTGCCCACTTCTTACTATAAAACATACCTTGATATTGATCGTTAATACTAACGCCCAGACACCACTTCTGTAAAATTTTCACCAAGGTGGGTGGCGCCTGTGGCTCAAGGAGTAGGGCGCTGGCCCCATATACCAGGGGTGGCGTGTTCAAGCTTGGCCCCGGACAAAATTGCAAATAAAAAAAAAAAAAATTTCACCAAGGTTATAAAGAAAAATAAATGTGGCGGGCGCCTATAGCTCAGTGGGTAAGGGCGCTGGCCACATACACTGAAGCTGGTGGGTTCAAACCCGGCCCCTGCTAAAACAACAATGACAACTGCAACAAAAAACAAAAAAATAGCCGGTGTTGTGGTGGGCGCCTTTAGTCCCAGATACTTGGGAGGCTGAGGCAAGAGAATCACTTCAACCCAAGAGTTTGAGGTTGCTGTGAGAGTGATGCCACAGCACTCTACCCAGGGCAACAGCTTGAGACTCTGTCTCAAAAAAAAATTTTTTTTCTACCATGGGAAATAGTTTTAAAAAATTAATTCAAATTATACATAACACATAAGACTAATAGATATGTTTACGCCACAGAATGGTGGTTCTTAACCACCATGGGGGGTGGAGGGTATGTCCAGGGGACATTTGGCAATGTCTGGAGACAGTTTTGGTTGTTACGACTAGGAGGTGCTACTGGCATCTAATAAGTGGAGGCCAGAGATAATGCTAAACATCCTATAATGTACAGGAACTCCTCACAATAGTTACTCAACTCTAAATGTCAATAGTGCTGAGACCCAGAAACACTGTCAGATTTAGCAAATTAGACTTCAAGATGGGAACAGGAGGGAACTCTTCAACTGAAAGATAAATGTAATACACAAGAAAAGCCAATTTAAACACCCAGACTTACATTAATTTGCTTTTTTTCAACAAGGATATACTTTAGGTTACATTTTTTCATAAAATAAGTTGAGAGTGACGATGGTAAATCTAGATCAATAGGAGCATAAGCAGCAGGGACTTGGAGAATTCTAAAGAAACAAGCAAAGAGCATAAAAGGCCTGTTGAAAATCATCTTCCTTTATGCATTTCTATTTGTCTATGCACTTTACTGTTTATCAGAAATTTCCAATGTTTTCACTGACACATATCTGGTTATAAATACTGTTATTTTATCTTGCTCTTAATGAGTATTTAAGTATTTACAATATTAAATTCTTATGACTCACTATAGAGAGTTATAAGATTTTTTAAAGTTAATGTAGTATAGTATGATACACTGGCTTAATTGGTCACTACTAAAATACAAAACAGGTAGCGGAATTTTAATTCTTCATCTGCCTATGTAAGATAACACAAAAGAAGCCAAACATCCCCATGCAACTTTCAGGGTATGTAGATTAATAAAAGACCTATTTCACTAAAACCAGGATATCGTAAGGGGAAAAAAACTTTGAAGTTGTTTTTTATGTAACAATACTTGTATAAACAAGATAAAAGATCACTTATTCATTTTAAATATTTTGAGGTCCACTTTGGGGACATTACATCTTTACATGTAATGAAAATTCTCAATAAATTGTCAATGAATACAAATAAATTTTTGAACATTTTGTTCTTTATGCTTGTATAACTCATCTACTAAGACAAAAAGGATAAATATCAACTACTCTAATCCTCTGGGAGCTTCTATTTACTGTAGAACCCTAGAACAGCAATCACTGATTGAGGATAAAATTCTAGAACAATTTAAATGACTGAACATTTTGTAAGCATTTGTTGGAAGTATTTTCCTACTCATATTTCACTTTTTATGAACCATTATCCAAAATTCTTTCATTTACTGAACACCTGAGTACCTAAAATTTCAGTCTAGGGATGGGGCTGAGGGTTAGGAGGAGATAGTCATGTTATTTATGCCATCTCTATGATGCCCTTACATTTAAATGCTCTGTTAATGAAAACTTCTAGTCTCTCCTAAATTCAGAATTTTTTTTTTTTTTGAGGCAGTGTCTCATTATGCCACCCTCAGTGGAGTGCCATGACATCATAGCTCACAGCAACCTCAAACTCTTGGGCTTAAGCTATTCTCTTGTCTCAGCCTCCCAAGTAGCTGGGACTACAGGCACCCACCATGATGTCCGGCTATTTTTTGTTGCAGTTGTCATTGTTGTTTAGCCAGCCCAGCCAGGTTTGAACCCGCCAGCCTTGGTGCATGTGGCTGGCACTGTAATTACTGTACTGCGGGCGCCCAGACCAGAATAATTAATTTAAATACTTAAAAATACCAACAGGGGAAATGTAAACTCCTTCAGCCTCTCTCAAATTGACCAAACAATACAGAAAAATCTAATAGTAAACAAAACAGTAACTTGCAATATATTCTATTTATTAAAAAACTATAAATTAGCTTAAAGTAATATCAAATTTATAGTTAAAAAAAAATTACCCTAAAATCCAAGAGGGTAAATTAATCCCAGGCTGGCAGTAGAGACCAATTTCTCGAATTCCTTCAAAGTCACAGTGTGATAGAAGAAAATTTGATAATTCCGAAGCAACAGTAACCACAGTCTTGTAGGTACAATAAAGTGGAGGCTGGTTGTTACATTCATCAAAACACACAGCTACTTTGTCCAAATAAAGAGAGGAAGCCTGATGCACCAATTCCTGAAGAGTCATTTCACTGAAGTTTATCTAAACAACTTGTAACAGAGAACTCTACAAATATACAGAAATGTTAGGGGAAAGGGGTGTTAGTGGGAGCTTAATGGAGGGAGAAACTTCTCCATAACCATTCTTCACAAAAGTAATTATATCAAAGACACATAAATCAAGACTCTCTGAGCTTGTGCAATAACTACAGTAACTTTACTAAGAACAATGATGTTGAAAACTAATTTGACCCTAATGCTGGGTTACGGCTTGGAAAAAATCTGAGCCAGGTGTGGTACATATAGAAGAAAATGAAACAGGCATAAATGTAGACATCTCTGTCGATTGACCACAGGGTGAAAAAGAGGAGACATCTTTTTCCATCTCTGGAAAAAGAAGAGAAGAAATACATAAAAAATTAACCTATAAAACCAAACTTATTTATTTATAGAGTTAATAAAGATTTATTAAGAGCATTGCAACCGGGTGAGCTACTACTGAAAATGGAAAATGGGAACAGTCTAGAATACCAAAATTAAAGTTCGGCCTGGTAGCCCAGGCCTATAATTTCAGTTACTCCAGAGGCTGATGTAGGTTAGCCTGAAGCCAGGAGTTCAGACGGGGCAAAAGAATAAATTTAAATGAATTCACTGGCACCTCACTTAATCAGCAGTCTCTAAAAAAGGTTTTTAAAAAATAACCCATGCTGTCTCGATGCCCCTAGCTCGGTGAGTAGGGCGCTGGCCACATACACTGAGGAAGAAGTTGCTATGAACTCTGATGCCACGGCACTCTACTGAGGGTGACATAGTATGACTCCGTCTCAAAAAAAAAAAAAAAAAATTACCCACGCCTAATGGTTCAAGCCTATTTTCCTAGCATTTAGGGAGGCTAAGGCAGGAGGACTGCCTGAGCCCAGGAATTGAGATTGCAGTGAGCTGTAATGATGCCACCATACTCTAGCCCAGGCAACACAGCAAGACAAAAAAAACCAAACCAAAAAAATTAGCCAGGTGTGGTAGTGTGTGCCCTTAGTCCCAGTTAGGGAGGCTGAGGCAAGCGGACTGCTTGAGCCCAGGAGTTCAAGGCTGCAGTGAGCTATGACTGGCCAATGGACTCCTCTAGTGACAGAAGGGAGACCTGGTCTCTTTAAAAAAAATTAAAAGGAGGCTCGGCGTGTGTGGCTCAACGGGCTAAGGCGCCAACCATGTACACCTGAGCTGGCGGGTTCGAATCCAGCCCGGGCCAGCCAAACAACGATGGCTGCAACCAAACAATGGCCAAGCGTTGTGGCGGGCGCCTGTAGTCCCAGCCACTTGGGAGGCGGAGGCAGGAGACTCGCTTGAGCCCAGGAATTGGAGGTTGTTGTGAACTGTGATGCCACGGCACTCTATCCAGGGTGACAGCTTGAGGCTCTGTCTCAAAAAAAAAAAAAATTAAAAGGAAACATTAAAGTATCCCACATGTAAGAAAAAGTGTTTAAAATCCTAGTGACTTTAAAATGACTAATGTAAATAAAGCCTGCTTTTAAAATTCTGTAGAAACTAAACTTACATAAAATAATAGGATAGTAAACAGAAAAAAAACCCTATCACCATCCATCTAATTTTAAGAGTGTTATATACAAAAACAGTATGTATCACTATTGTAATATTTTATAGAAGTCGTATTTTTGTAGTTTTTAAGACATAAGCTCTTTGTACTCTAGTTTGATTTTTAACTGCCAATGAGTTAATTTAAATTTTTTTTTTGAGACAAAATCTCACTATGTTGCCCTCGGTAGAGTGCTGTGGCATCACAGCTCACAACAAATTCAAACTCTTGAGCTCAAGTGATTCTCTTGCCTCAGCCTACTGAGTAGCTGGGACTACAGGGGCCCACCACAACGCCCAGCTATTTTTTTGTTGCAGTAGGCCAGGTTGGAACCCACCAGCCTTGGTGTATGTGGCCAGCGCCCTAACCACTGAGCTACGGGTGACCAGCCAGTTCATTTAAATTTGGACTCTAAATATGGTATTACAACACAATCAATGATTGTATCAATACAATGGTCTCTAAATTTCTTAATATAGATTATATAAAAAGATTTGAAACAGTATTTCATCAAAGAAACATTAAGGATCAATGGAAAAAAAAACTCACACCTGTTAAGTTTTTTTTTTTTTTTTTTGAGACAGAATCTCACTTTGTCACCCTTGGTAGAGTGCCATTGCATTACAGCTCACAGCAACCTCCAACTCTTGAGCTCAAGCGATTCTCTTGCCTCAGCCTCCAGAATAGCTGGGACTACAGGTGCCTGCCGCAACACCCACCTATTTTTAGAGGTGGAGTCTCACTCTGGCTCAGGTTGGTCTGGAACCTGTGAGCTCAGGCAATCCATTGGCCTCCACCTCCCAGAGTGCTAGGATTACAGGCGTGAGCCACTGCACCCAGCCCGTTGGGCTACTTGATAAATCTTATTTGCTTTGAAATATGGAAAAGAGGGTTCAAGGGAGGAAGAAAACCAAACTCCTTTACCTATTTTTTTGTTTGTTTGTTTGAGACAGAGTCTCACTATTTTGCCCTCGATAGAGTGCTGTGCCGTCACAGCTCACAGAAACCTCAAATTCTTGGGCTTAAGCAATTCTCTTGCCTCAGCCTCCTGAGTAGCTGGGACGACAGGCACCCACCACAATGCCCAGGTATTTTTTGGTTGCAGTTGTCATTGTTGTTTAGCAGGCCCGGGCCGGGCTTGAACCCACCAGCTTTGGTGTATGTGGCCGGCACTCTACTCACTGAGCTATGGGTGCCAAGCCTCCTTTACCTATTTTAATTATTCAAGTTTTGTTTATACTTAAACTGATTCAAAATAAAATTAACTTCCATCCATGCCATTTAATATCAATTAGAAAAAGCAAAACGTTCTCAAAGAGAGTAAAATGAGCCTATAACTCCTGAGACCAGAAATTTGAAAATGCTGTGATTTCTTCATATAAAATTAAAAAATACAGTCAGGCAAGATGGATCATGCCTGTAGTCCTAGCACTCTGGGAGGCTGAGGCAAAGGATTCCTTGAGCTCAGGAGTTAAGAGACCAGTCTAAACAACAGTAAGATCCCATCTCTACTAAAAATAAAAAAATGAGCTACACATTGAGCTCCCAGCTACTTGGGAGGCTGAGACAGGAGGACCACCTGAACCCAGGAGTTTGAGGATGGCACTCTAGCCCCTGGGTAACAGAGTGAGACCCTGTCTCAAAAAAAAAAAAAAAAGTCTGAATGCAGGAGCTTATGCCTGTAATCCTAGCACTCTGGGAGACCTAGGCAGGGGGATCACCTGAGCTCGGGAGCTGGAGACCAACCTGAGCAAGAAAGAGCAAGATCCTGTCTCTACTAGAAAAACTGGGGGCTTTGTGGTGGGCGCCTGTAGTCCTAGCTACTCAGGGGACTAAGGCAAGAGGATCACTTGAGCCCAAGAGTTTGAGGTTGCTGTGATCTATGATGATGCCACAGCACTTTACCCAAGGCAGCAAAGATCCTGTCTCAAAACAAAAATAACAAAGTACAAAACTCCAGTACTTGCATTTCTTTCTAGTAATCGTTTCTATAAATACTTTTTGTGATGCACAGATACAATTTTTAAGCTTTCTTCAGACACACAAATGATCATTATATAAGGAAGAGAATATAATAAAATTATTGGCAATGAGTTTATTTCACAACATATTGTTAGTGCCAAAGGGTACCTTCTGCTACCTTCTCCTGCACATGAGTACCAAATGGCACACACTATGGAATGCACTAATGTACACTGAGGCATTTTAACAAATATTTAGTTTATACAGAAAAGATGCTTTTGTTCCTTAAATGCAAAAACTAGTAGTTGATTTTTCCACATGAGAACAATTTGATTAATATTCATATGACAGCTTTAGAATTACTCTACCTTGAAGCAAGGGGGCAGGATTTTAAAATGAATTAAATCTGTAAACAACATGCCATTTCTTTCTTTCTTTCTTTCTTTTTTTTTTTTGAGACAGAACCTCAAGCTGTCACCCTGGAGAGAGTGCTGTGGCATCACAGCTCACAGCAACCTCCAATTCCTGGGCTCAAGCGAGTCTCCTGCCTCCACCTCCCAAGTTGCTGGGACTGCAAGTGCCCG
>CAUYRH010076257.1:0-26399 GCA_963574655.1 Perodicticus potto | reverse complement strand
CAACAATGACAACTGCAACCAAAAAATGGCCGGGCGTTGTGGCGGATGCCTGTAGTCCCAGCTACTTGGGAGGCAGAGGCAGGAGACTCGCTTGAGCCCAGGAATTGGAGGTTGCTGTGAGCTGTGATGCCACAGCACTCTACCCAGGGTGACGGCTTGAGGCTCTGTCTCAAAAAAAAAAATAGAAAAGCTAGCTCAGCATTGGTGGTGGGCAGCTGTAATCTCAGTTACGTGGGAGGGTGAGGCAGGAGGAGCTCTTCAGCCTGAGAGTTTGAGGTTGCTGTGAGCTATGACGCCATGGCACTGGTGTTGCTGGGCAACAGAGAGAGATTGGTTTTGTTTTTTTGTAGAGACAGAGTCTCACTTTATTGCCCTTGGTAGAGTGCCGTAGCATCACAGTTCACAGCAACCTCCAACTTTTGGGCTTAGGCGATTCTCTTGCCTCAGCCTCCCGAGTAGCTGGGACTACAGACGCCCACCAGAACGCCCGGCTATTTTTCTGGTTTGCAGTTTCGCCGAGGCCGGGTTTGAACCCGCCACCTTTGGTGCCCTACTGGATGAGCCACAGGTGCAGCCCCAGAGAGAGATTGTTTAAAAAAAAATAAATCACTGGAGGATCGGCGCCCGTGGCTCAGTGAGTAGGGCAACAGCCACATACACTGAAGCTGGCGGGTTCGAGCCCAGCCTGGGCCTGCTAAACAACAAAGACAACTGCAACAAAAAATCGCTGGGCATTGTGGTGGGCAAGTGTAGTCCCAGCTACTCAGGAGGCTGAGGCAAGAGAATCGCTTAAGCCTAAGAGTTTGAGGTTGCTGTGAGCTGTGATGATACAGCACTCTACTGAGGATGACACAGTGAGAGTCTGTCTCAAAAAAACACAAAAAACAATAAAACAAAAATAAACCAAAAAACCCCATAAAGCTTCCTGTAGAAAGTCCGACCTAGGTGTAAACTCTCTGCCCATTTGGCTTCCCAGTTGGCGGCTGGCCTAACGCACCCAGGGAGGAAATAAATGTGGCTGGGAAGCATCTAGAACAGGCTGAGGGAGCCAACTTCAGATGGCCAGTGACTCTGCAAGGACGGTTGGGTCCCTTTTGGGAGGTTCCTGCTGGGGAGAGGGCCTTCCGTGCCTCACCTGGACTTTCTGTATCTCTGGTGACCCTAGTGGAGGTATAGCACTGGTGTTCTCCTCCTCTGATCTCATAGACGTGCTAGAAAATAAAGAGCCAAGACAAGGAAGTGGTGGGCAGATTGCCCAAAGTCACGTGGTCTTGAACCTGAGAGTTTGAGGGAAGCCTGTGGACATTTCTGACATTCTTATTGTGGAAGGCAGTCTTCTAAGCTGACTCTGAGATGAAGCCGGACCCCTCCAGCACAGAAATAAAGGACAAATCTTGAGTCCCTCCAAGGGAAGTTCCAGGTTCCTAGATAGCTTTGAGAAATGGGCAATGGATAAGTATGGGGGTGGTAATAATGTATAAACAACAGTCTCCCAAGCAAGTACAAGTCACAAGGTGTTTGGCTCCCTATGGGAACTGAAAGATAACAGCTCTGTAACTGAAATGAAGTCTTAAACCCTTCCATCTGACTGAATGGACCTCTTCTTGACCAAGGGGACTCCCAAAATGCCCTAAAGCTGAAGTTGCAGGCCCTCAGAACAGAGGTCAGACTTGCCTTCCTCAAGGCTATGCAAGGCAAAGCTTAAACCACACCAGCAGGTCCTCGATTTACTTAACAGGTGACTTGAGTCCAGTATCTATCCTGGTCTTGGTCTTTCAAAGGTCTTGTCTCTGATTAACATACTTCTTTTATCTTAAAACATTCCAAGCCTTTAGACCGGTGTTTTTCAACCTTTCTTATCTCAAGGCACACTTGAACCTATAGTTACTCTTCTGTGGCATACTTAAATTGTATTGATCACAAGAAAAGAGTAACAAAAGAATATACTTACTGTGCTTTGAATGTCTTTCAAAAATAATTTAATTAATGACCTTTACAAATTTTCACAGCACACTGGTTGAAAATCACTGCTTTACATAAAGCTTCATTTCTGTAACTAATTACAAATCAAAGGGTGAGACTACTTGCTTGAAGATTTTTGCGTGAGGCTCTTTGGGGTATGGTTGCACATACTTGGCTCAGAATTAAATTATTTTACAGAGTTTGTATACTTTCCTGTTGATATACTCCTAGGCCAGCTCTTGGCACTGTGCCCCTAAGCCCAGGCCCAGGACATCCATAAATGGGGAGGATGGGGCTACCCAGAAGAGCTCCCCAGCCTTTTCTCTCTCTACCCACACTCAAAAGAACTTGATGATGGATTTTGCTGACTGCTGGTTATGGACATAGCCCAGATGCCATCTGTCTACACCCCAGGGACATTCCAGCTGCACCAGATGATAGGGTGGGAAGTTCAGTAGGTGCAGATCGGGGGACAACAGAAGAATTTCTCTAGACTAAGATTAGGATATAAAAGGATGGAATTTATCTTATCTTTTCAAAGGAGAGAGGGAGTGGGAAAAGAGAGAAAAAGAGAGCAAGGAGACGGCTGGGCATCCCAAAGAAAAAAAAGAATGCAGTCTGTTGAGATCAAGTGGTTAGCGGAATTTAAAGGGGACAGAAAAGGTAAGTGCACAACCTTGTGAATGTGGCTACATTCTTGTGAGGCCCAAGAAATCCACATTTTATATAAAATACCTGGGTAGGTGGAAGAATATCTAATTCTGTCTTGTCTCCTGTTCTGTCATTATTAATGTGGAACTGGATGGACATTAGTGTTAGGTGCATAGGTACAAATCATGTGGAGGTGAGGGAAACTTGCCCTTTCCTCTGAAAGTTCACTGAAAGATGAACTCACAATTAAGGCAGATTAATAAGAGAATCTTGCTTATTGGAGGTGAACAAAAAATTACTTAATGATCTGTGGTGCCAGCTCTTCACAAGTGGGTGAGACCCAGAGAGCAGCCTCTCAATTCCATTCTGCCTCAGTTACAATTCTAATAGCCTGGCTCGGCGCCTGTGGCTCAATGGGCTAAGGCGCCAGCCACGTACACCTGAGCTGGTGGGTTCGAATCCAGCCCAGGCCCACCAAACAACAATGATGGCTGCAACCAAAAAATGGCCGGGCGTTGTGGCAGGCGCCTGTAGTCCCAGCTACTTGGGAGGCAGAGGCAGGAGACTCGGTTGAGCCCAGGAATTGGAGGTTGCTGTGAGCTGTGATGCCATAGCACTCTATCCAGGGTGACAGCTTGAGACTCTGTCTCAAAAAAAAAAAAAAATTCTAATAGCCTTTATGATGAAATACAAGGAAACCAACCTAGAAAATTTTAACTTTATGTGATAGGAAGTAACATCAAAGTAGTCTCCATGCTAACAGTGAAAAATGGTTAAACAACAGAAGGTGATTTTCATTTTAACAAAGTATCTAAGGGAATCATCAGAGAGAACATCCTATCATCAAAGTAACCTTTACTCTACCAATATTGCAACACCTGTTGTCTGTGTGTGACTGCCTTCTCAGAGTTTCCTGAGATAAACATCCTCACAATCAGAGTGAAACCATAACTGGATAAGGGGGTGGGGGTGCGGTGTTGGAGGAGGGAAAGAATGTGAGCTAAGAGGACTAGCTCAGCTGCACTGTTTCAGCTTACCTTCTCAGACTCTATCTTGCAGAGTGCTTTTCTGGCTTCATTAGGAGCTAAGAATGACACCCGGCCCACATCTGGCAAGAACACAGACCTCAGTCCTAGACTCATGGGAACAAATTCTGCCAACATCGTGGCTAAGCCTGGAAGTAAGAGCTCAGAGACGCAGTGACTTTGACCTTAGTCCAACGGCTGGTCTTCTGGCCTCCAGGGCTGAGAGATGGTAAACGGGAGTTGTTTTATGCTAAGTTTGTGGCAATTCATCACTGCAGTAACAGAAAACACATACAAGCTGTTTATACACTGATTTTATATATATTGCAAATATGTTTCAAGTGTGTCATTTGTGTTTTTAAACGTTGCCCTTAATCCTATTTAATTTTCCTTGTTTCATTACCAGAGGGTAAACTCAAGTTCTATTTTGGGGATGTCCTTTGCAGTCACCCCCACGTACTCAATACTCACATGCATCAGAATCATCCTGAATGTTTGTTTAAGACACAGACTGCTGGGGCCTGGGCCCAAGTCTCTGGACTGGATCGGCCCGAGAAAACACATTTGGAGAGACTTGAACGCGCTACTGCCCAGCGCTCAGAGTCGGTAAGCCACGTGGAGGAAGCTGAGCCCCACCCTCCGAGGGCGGGGCTTAAGGGGCGGGACTCTTTAAGCCCCGCCCCGAAGACCTCCGTTCCCATTGGGTGGTAATAAAGAGCCTCCCTTGCGTCACAGTGCTGGCGGCTCCTCCTTCGAACGCCGGGGGCTGGCCTCTACGCTTGCGTAGAGGAGTTGGGCGCTCGCGGGACTTGGGCTGCTGAGAGGTGGGGTCCCCGGCGCCGGCTACCGGATGGAGAAGCCCCTGACGGAGTCGGAGCCCCTTTTGGGCCAGGCCCGCGGCGGCGGCGGCGGCGGCGGCGGCGGCGACTGCCCGGAGGGGCAGACCCCTTGCCGCAGCGTCCAAGTCAGCCCTGGTGAGGCAGGGGAAGTCAGCGATTTGGAGCATCCTGGGGACTGGGCTCGCGCGTGGCCGTCTTGCGGTCCCCGCACTCCGCGTAGCCGCCGGCCGCATCCCTACCGGGCCGAGTCCGACGGGGACCCGGGCCGTGCCGGGCACCAGGGGAGCCGCTTTTCAAAGGGCGATGGGCAGAGTCCTGCGGACCCCGTCCCGGCGTGGGTGCAGAGTTGGGGTCCCAGCCGGATCACGTCCAGCTTGACGAGCCTGGCGGAGAGGGCCTCGCCCAGCCCTCAGGCAGAGTTGGGGCCGCCCGAGGGGAAGCAGGACCCTGCAGCCCCCTCCGGCCCCTTCTGTGTGTCGGGGCGGGCCCAGACCCTCGGAGGCAGAACTTTGGTTTTTCTCGTTTCTTGCGGAGTTTCTTGTGAGGTTTCTTGTGGGGCTCGGAGAGAGGCGTTACTCCAGCCAAGGTCACACAGCCAGTGGCCGAGGTGGGGTTCGGCCCTCCTGGCGGGACTTGCCAGCCCTTTCTGCAGTGCCATTCCTGGTCCTTATTCCCGTGCGGCGGGGGCCGGCCTCAGGACAAGACGGCTTCCCCTGCTTGCCTTGCGCTGGCCCCAGCGTCCTCTCCCCACCTCCCTCCTGTTCTTCCTGTTTACCTCCTGTCTGAAGATTGCCGAATCCTGGGAAGGGTGCGGTCTCTCTATCCCTGTTTGATGCCTGGAAGATTAGGTGCTGGGTTAGAGGCAGAAGAGGCTCATTTGCATTTTACAGATGAGGAAACTGAAGCCCAGAGAGGTTCTGAGATCTGCCGAAGGTCGCAGCACACTGTTCTGGTGCAGTTGCTGCTAGTACCACTCTGGGCACCGCTGCCTGGGCACTTCCTTCTCTGAACTTCTCTTTCCTCCAGCATCAGGGAGGGCACTGGGTTGGAATCATGGTCCCCAACCCCTGGTCTGTATCATGTGCCCATCCTTGGAATAATGGGGGGCCTTTGGGAGATCCCTGACAGGGTGAGATAATTAAGAGGCTGCCCCAGGAAGTTCTGCAGTTATCTCGTGGGGACCACTCAGGAATGGGGTCTGCAGGAACTAAGTCTTGCAGGCTCCTTACCAAGACACATAGGACATGGTGGTGTTCAGGGGCCACACACTTTGTGTCTGGAGGTCTGGGTGCCTTTCTGGGGCAGCCCCTTCCTGGCTGTGTGACCTTGGCAGTTTGCATAACCTTTCTGAGTCTCCATAAAAAGGGGTAGTAATAGAGGCTGCCCACAGGGGTGTCGTGAGGATTCAGAGAGAATCCAGAAGTTGCCTTTAGCACAGGAACCAGCGGGCCAGTGCGGGGCTCTGACGGCCGTCCCATAGAGGAGGGCCCGTGCGGGGCTCTGACGGCCGTCCCGTAGAGGAGGGCCCGTGCGGGGCTCTGACGGCCGTCCAGTAGAGGAGGGCCCATGCGGGGCTCTGATGGCTCTCCTGTAGAGGAGGGCCCATGCGGGGCTCTGACGGCTCTCCCGTAGAGGAGGGCCTGTGCGGGGCTCTGACAGCCGTCCCGTAGAGGAGTACTACCAGTTATTCCAGGTCCTCGGCCTGGCAGAGAGGACATCTGGTAGATGAGACCTGCTCTGTGGAGATAGGAGCGAGGACTGGGCAGTGTGGCTGCAAGAGGGGGCTCTTGGTCAGGGCTCTTTATCCCCTCATGGCCTCAGTCAGGGCTTCTGAGAATGTGGACAGGACACTCTGTGTTCTGAATCTTCTTGGCTGGGCTGTCTGTGAGGCCTGCAGACCATGGGGGTAGTGGAGACTGAAAAAGACTCATTCAGTTTCTGCACCAGCATCCGTGTGGGGCTCTGAGATGGGGGACCCTATGCTCTGAGTTCCAAGTCCTACAGTGGGACTCCTGCCATCAGTGTGGGGAGCTGCTGCTGCAGGACACTCCAAGGACCCTAGTGGACCCTGTAGTAGGGTCCTTGTGACTCAGTGCCACCTGATGAGGCCATGGCCAAAAGGTTGAGGGCATTTATTTGCTTTTTTTTAGAGACAGAGTCTTACTTTGTCACCCTCGGTAGAGTGCTGTGGCATCACAGCTCACAGCAACCTCCAGCTCTTGGGCTTAGGCGATTCTCTTTCCTTCTGAGTAGCTGGGACTGCAGGTGCCCACCACAACGCCCAGCTATTTTTTATTGCAGTTTGGCTGGGGCCGGGTTTGAACCTGCCACTTTCGGTATATGGGGCCAGTGCCCTACTCACTGAGCCACAGGTGCCACCTGAGGACATTTGCTTTATCTGTTCCTGGGTGAGAAAATCCCCCTTTACTGGTTATGAGGACAGGGGATTGCTAGAATAATAAGGAATGTTTTTGATGAGCTTACTGTGCTTTAGTGGCCCATTCAGTCTGTACGTAGCTCCTACTGGGTAGGGTCTGTGAGGAACCAGGGCATAGAGAGGTTAAAGGACTTGCCCAGGATCACACAGGATGTTGGCCAGAGCCTACACACGTTGTGCAGATAGAGCCTGGAGCCAGAGGAGAGCGGGAGTTTAGACTTAGATGTTGGGGAGCAGCGGCTTGGGGCTGGTTTGTGGGACATAGCCTTTGAGCTGCTGTTGTCCTCTGCTCTGTGGTGACATTCTGACCTGCTGTGCTCGGCAGAACCCCCAGCCCACTGGGGTAGTGGGGTGTGGACAGGTGATTGCCTCCCAGAGTGATGTGCTTGCGAACTGCCCCAGAGGAGTTTGAGAGTGATGCTCCTGGAAGAGGCAACAGCCTGGGGAGGGACTTGGGGGCTTTGGAGAGCATGGCCTTGGCAGAGCCGACTTTGAGTGGATGGCATGGAGGGTGTGAGGTGAGGGAGGCAGCAAGAGAGGAGGTGGGTAGGCGGATCTGGGGCTCTGTAGTGCCAGGCTGGGGTGGAGTGTGGGCCTGCATCGTGGGTACCAATGGAAAACTATGATGTGCTCCCGTTTGGGACAAGGTCCTCAGGCTGCTGCAGGGTGGGAGGCCAGTTGAGATTGGGTAGCCAGATATAGAATTGTACAAAGCAGCAACCAGAAAGCCAAGTGGAAGGGAAACATGAGTGCTGGACATTTTCAAGGGTGCCTGCCACCCTTGGCCTGTGATGGCCTTCCTGGTGATGGGAGCTCCTTCCACAGTCTGGGGCCGGAGTGAGCCGTGCGCCCTCAGCAGCCTCACTCTTCTTGTTTGAGATTCTGTCTCTCCCTAAGGAATTTGGTAACTTGGGGGCTATCAGACCACCAGCCCCCAGGACTGTTCATTTGCTTATTGGATAAATCAGCTTTAGTACCACTGTGTGTACGAGCCTTGCACTGTCCTGGGGGCACAGTAGGGAGCAAACAGTGTGTCTTCTGTTCACAGCTTTCCCAGGACATGTTCAGGGCATCTCAGTACTCATCACCTTCAGAGCTTCCCTGGGAAAGTGTTTAGGAGTCCTCCGGGTGAGCCTCCTGGTTGTGCACATGGGGAAACTGAGGCCCAGACAGTGGGAAAGTGCTTGCTCTAGGTGACACAGCAAGGCTGTGACAGCCAGGACAGGGTCCAGCCTCCTGTCTCTCTCTCTCTAAGGTTACCCATATCTCCGATCAGTCCTTGGGTCCAGCTGCCTCTACCTCATGTCCCCAAGTATGAGCCCCAGGGATGGCAGGCAGTGTGGGCTGGCACCTCACCTTTAGGCCCTCACTTGCAGCGAGCTGCCTGAGCCATGGAAAGCAGGATGTCTGCCTCCTGGCTGCTCTGCTGCTGCAGGCCTCAGCTCCCCAAGTTTCCCCTCACCCTTTGTCTGTTGCATGGGGTTACGGGCCTATGGGTGGCTGGCAACCCAGGCCCACCCACAGTGACTGGGTATGCCGGCTTGCATCTTCTGGGTGAGTGAGGGACTTGAGCAGGTTAGGGTGCCAGGACCTGGCTTTTGTGCTGCTTGAGTTTTCTGGAAGGCTCCTCCTAGTCAGGAGCCAACCCCTACCCTCGCCCAGGCCCACTGGGAGAGGTTGTGTCATGACAACTCAAATCTTTGGTTTTGAAGGTGGGTGGCCACCCTTAGCCAATGACAGACTCTGGCACATCCTGTGCTCTGAACCTGGGGGTGATTTGGGTGTGGTCGTCTGATCCTGTGGGCTGTGACAGGCAGGGCTGGGACCCTGGGAGTCTCAGTGTTGGGTGAAGAGTCACAGTGGTACCTTCCAGTTCCAGAGGTCAGCTTTACACGTCAGTGTCAAATCCATGGTCTCCTTTGGTAGAGGGTGGGTAGGATAAGGGTGGGGGGGGGCAGTGTCCTGGCAGAGGCTACATAGCAGGCTGGGTAGGACCAGGTGCTAGAGCAGCGATGGCAGTCCGTCGTTACTGAGTGTGCTTCATGAGCCAGGCCCCTCCGGCAAGCCCACCTTGCACCTCGTAGCCCCCTCTGGAGAGCTGAGCAGGGCTGCCATCACACCCCCATTTGACAGAGGAGGAGACTCCCACAGTCTCCATACCTAAAGCCGGAGTCTGTGCCAGGGCCCTGGTGCCTGTCTGTCCTCGCAGAGCAGTGTCCCTCCAGGCCTAGCTCCTTTGCACAGGATGCAGTGGCTCTTTCCCTGGTCTGGACCCTGCCTGGGGCAGACATAATGCTGTCAGCTGGGGGGAGTTCTGTCTCCTGGATACACTGTAAGATGCAAGGCATCTCCTTATAAACTGAACCTTGGAAAGAGCCGCAACCAGCATCTCTCCTTGATCATGATATTCCCCTAAGGGGGAGGTCACGTGATCCCATTCAGTTGCCCAATGTGTTCCTTGGCTTACAGATGCCGCAGCCAAGCAGAGCATCTGCATTGACCAGGCTGTGGTCTTCATTGAAGACGCGATCCAGGTGGGTGGTGCCTGCACCCTGTGGCTGGATCTAGGTGATGGCTGCCTGCTGGCCAAGAGCCTCCCAGCTCTGCCCTTCTGTGCTGTCCTGGGCCCAGGCCTCAGTTGCTGGTTAGGATAACCATGACGGCTGGGCCTCTGGGCACAGCTCTCCTTAGTCCCCTGAGGGACATCTTCTGAGGCTGTCATTGACCCACCCCTTCTAGGTCCTAGGTGGGGGGATGGGGGGCATCCTGGAGGATGCCACAGTTGCCCTGGGGGTGGGATGGTCACCCTTGACCAGGGAAGATAGCCTTCCAGGCAGGCCAAGGATGCGGCTGTACCTTCAGCAGCTGCTCCCTGCGTGTTTGCTCAGGCACCTGCCTGCCAGGCCTTAAGGAGTGCTCAGTTGCTGGGTCCCATGCAGTTTGCTGTGGTCTGAGCCCGTGGGGTCAGGGCAGGCCTTGCCCACGTGGCCTATCCGCTGACTTGGGCATGTCTTGGGTGAGAGGGGGCACTGCCTGTAGCTATGCGTGGGGAGGAGCACAGGTCAGAGGGATACCTGCTCACGCACCTCTCTGTGACCTTTACCTTCTAGTACCGCTCTATCAACCACCGCATGGACGCCCGCTCGGTGTGGCTATATCGATGGTATTACTCGGATATATGCCAGCGGTGAGAATGCTCCCAGGCTTGCTTTGGGAGAGGGAGGCTGGCTTCACCTGGCCTTGGGGTCTAGGCAGGTCCTCTCCCCATGAGTGTAAGGAAGCTGGTAGCCTCCTTCCTCACAGAGCAGAGTCCATCTTCTAGATGGAAGATCTTCTTTGGTGATGAGGGGTTCCTTTCAGAACACTTAGATTAGCAAAAGGCAATCAAGTCTTGACCAGATTACTGGTATTTGTAGTAAGGAGTGTCCACAACCCAAAAGGTGCCAGCTCCTGCCTTTAGACCAGTGGAGTCTGCCCTGCTGGTCAGCCTTTTGGTCATGGAGGGCTGCAGTTCTTGAATTTTAACTAGTTTTTGTTCCCTTTCCAGGACTTTGAGCTTCACCATTTTTCTGATCCTGGTTTTGGCTTTTATCGAGATCCCTTCTTCACTCAGTAAAACGGCAGACATGCGCTACCGCTCCCCGCCCTGGGAGCCACCCTGTGGCCTGACAGAGAGCGTGGAGGTGCTCTGCCTGCTGGTCTTCACAGTCGACCTCTCTGTGAAGGTGAGGTGGGCAGCAGCCCAGGTGCCCTGGCCTTCTGCACTCGCTGCAGTGGCCTGGCCATCCTGGCCTCTGACTGCTGCTTTCTTAATTTATTTCTAACACTGCTGGAGCCGGCTGCTTCCTTACCTGACTTTACACTTTGACCCTGGTTTCTTGGGCAAGTCTGGGCCATGAAGCAGAGGCTGTATCAGCTCTTCTCCCTCCCCAGACGTTCAAGCTGTGCTGCGGGGAGGGGTGTGCAGCCTTGCAGGGCCTCTGGGAACGGTCAGGCCTCTGGCCCTGCTTCTGTGAGGAGAGAACAAGTGGGGATCAGGAGGTCTTTCCATGGCTCACCCTGCCACCCCCAAAGGGAGGAGGGAAGGGACTGGATGTGGGCAGAAAAGGGTCTCTTGCCCACCGGGAGCTTCTGTGTGTCTGACTGGATTCTGTCTGTGACCTGAATCCGTCCAGAGGCTGGAGATGGGCCCTGTCGTGCTCATAAGCTCCTGAGCCTTGTTGGGGCCTTAGTGACTTTTCATGGGGCACAGGGTGGCTGGGTCTCGTGTGGGCCATGCATTCGATTGCTTTTGTTAGTGATCCCAGCGCCGTAGTCCCAGGCCCACCACAGTCACATGTACACCCATGGCATTAGGTCGTGACCCAGGCTGCAGCCTGCCACGGGGCAGCCCTGCTGCTGCTCGGCCTGGCCTGTGGGCGCCTGTGGCCTCACATGGTCACATGGTGGCTTTGTCCAGCACTGCCCTGCAGTCCCTGTGGGAGGGTTGGGTTGTGTGCTGAGTGGAGGGTGTGGCTGGACTGTGGTGTGTGCCACTGTAGGCCCCAGGTATTTTCTTATTTCTTCATTTTTAGCTCATCACATCATGTGATTAGCAGGTCTGGGCATTTTGAAACTGGAACTGAAACTGGTGAGAAGTTGTCATTAGCCTTTTTTGAATGACTGGCACTTTGGGGAAGTCTCAAAAGGTGAAAGAGAGCATCTTGTCAAGCTGTGACCTCTGCAGGGAGGAACCCTCTGTTATAAAACTGTTCCCAGTTTTTGAGGAAACCGAGGCCACAGAGTTAGGTGCTGCGCCTGAGGTTGCATAGCGAGTCTAGTCACTGAGCCGGGGGCTCTGCCCGGCCCCTGGTCGGTGCCTGCCCCTCTGAATGCTCTCTGGCCCTCACTGTTTCGTGGGGCTCTGTGTGCTCGTCTCTACCGGGGCCCTCCTGCTGGCTGCGGGCCGGCTTCTGTGGCTGCTCACTGGCTGGCCACTGTCTGTCTTGCAGTTCTACCTCTTTGGGTGGGCCCATTTCAAGAAGAGCCTGTGGCTGCTGGGCTACCTTGGGGTGCTGGTCGTGTCGCTGGTAGACTGGACTGTGTCTGTGAGTCTCCTTTGTCAGGAGGTAAGTGGTGAAGCAGGGAGCCCTGTGAGGCCCAGGCGAGTGCTGGGACAGGGTCTGAGACCCGCAATTGTCCCACACAGCTGCCTGGTACTGCCTACTCTGAAGCACTTTAGTCACCCATCGGCCAGGGTGCCTCCTTCCCACCTTGCGTATGAAGGCACTGAGGCCTGGAGAAGCCATGAAGTTTCTCTTGGGTTATCCTGTTGGTGAGGGGAGGACACTGGGAGCGAGTTTCAGGACCCCTAATTCTTGGCTGTACACTTTTTGGCCTAATTCCTCAATTTGCTTAGTCCCTCATGAAAGTACCACCCAGGGCCTCACCTAGCCCAAGAGTTACCTGCCTAAGCTCTGTGAGGCCCAGCAGTAAGAAAACCCATGTCCCTGGCTTCCTGTAAACCTCTTCACTGCGGAATCTTTTATCTGAGCACCCAGAAGCACCTCCTCATGGTTTGGTAGCACAGAGCTAGGAAAGGTTGGTTTGGAGTCAGCTGTATCCGCCAGGGTCTGTCAGGTGCTTTAGTAGAGAGAATTGAGTGTAGAGACTTACAGAGATGTTAAGTAACCAAAAAAGTGAATTGGGAACTCAGTGGAAGGCAGAACAGCAGGAAGCAGTCCCATACCTGGGTGGTAGGGTGGGAGTACACAGGAAGGAGGTTGGGGTTATTAGCATTTGGAAGCTCAGGACTGGGGCCTATAGAGCTGAGACCTGCCCCTTGCCCTCTGGGAGTGATGCTGCCCCACCAGCACTTGGTGCCTTCCAGAAGCTCAGTGATGTTGGTTTCAGGGTCCTGAAAAGCTAGAGTGCTGTGGCATCAACCTAGCTCACAGCAGCCTCAGACTCTTGGGTCAAGTGATCCTTCTGTCTTAGCTTCCAGGGCTACAGGCACCTGCTACAATGCCTGGCTAGTTTATCTATTTTTAGAAGAGATGGTGTCTTGTTCTTGCTCAGGCTGGTCTCCTGAGCTCAGGAGAGTCCCCTTCTCAGTGCCTGGCTGGTCCTGCTTTTCTTTGATGGCTGAAGTTCTCTGATAATTTTTCCTGTTGTACATGGGTGTACTAAGAGGTGCCCCAGAAGACACCTGACTCAGTCCAAATGTCCATGGAAATTGGAGTCCTTCACCCCCTCAGCACATCAGCCCCCTCTGCATGAACAAGTTACTGTCCAACTCAGTGGGTTCAGTGACTGTCCCTGCTGGAAGCATCTCTCCCTTGGGCACAGATGCTTCCAGACCAGGGGAGCCCAGATTGGCAGAGTGGGAAGTGGAAATGCTGCCACTCCCATTTCCTCCCCTGGGCCTAGTTGCTCCTGGCTAGGGAGTAGCCCTGCCGAGTGGCCAGGAGTTCAGAGCCCACGCTGTGCTCTACATGCCACCGCTGGCAGCAGCACTGAGTGTCCCTGAGGCTCTTGCCAGGGAGCCAGCTGCTGCTGGTGAGTGCTGGGTCCCTGTAAGATGCCTTCTATGACCCAAAGCACATTTGCAAGGCTGTGAGGTGGTGGCTAATTCCCCACCAGCTTCATCCCAAAGTGTGGTGGGTGTGGTGACAGAAAGGGGCCCAGAACACCACTAGAGGAGGCAGGGCTGCTGTACTGTGCTGCAACAGCTGGGGACAGCCAGCCAGCTGAGCAAAGACCAGCAGGGAGGGCTGCAGCTGGCCAGCCCAGGTGGGCTAGAGCACCTGGGGGGCCTGCTCCCCGGGGCCCTGCAGGCCTCCGTCAGAGCAGTGCCAGCCATCGAGAGATTTTGGTTTTGCATGGGGAGCTGACAGCTCTGTGTTTCCAAGACTAGATGTTGAGTAGGTTGTGAGATTGGAGCTGAGAGGTTGGATTTGAGATCTACAGTGGGAAGAATTCAAAGGATAAACACAATTCTTAAAGTCACAGGATAGATGATTTTGGATCAGGGTGTAAGGTCAGAGGGAGGAGATGCAGGGCCAGGCAGAGGGGCCGCTGGAGGCTCAGGGAGCCTAGCAGCAGCCCATCTAGTGCTGAGAGCGTGAGGTAGGGCTGGGGGGGCGTTTGTGGGTTTAACGACTTGGGAGTGGGCCCCATGCCTGGGAGAGGACGGTTGAGGGGACAAGAGCAGGGAAGTGTGGAGTGAGGGGGGATTTGTTGTGAGTGGAAGGTGTGGTAGTATGTTGGGGGGAAGGTGACAAAGCCAACCCTTGAGTGGGCTGGGCCCATCACAGGAAGTGGGAAGCAGGGTACGTGTGAGTGAGAGTATTTGTGAGTGTGTGTTAGTATGGGCAGTGCAGTGGGTGAGTGTGAGTGGGGGTGGAGAGCTGGGTGTCTCTGGGAGGAGGCAGAGTAGAGGGAAGGGGCTGAGGAGGGAGGAGGCAGGATGGTCCTCTGAGAGATGGGCAGGAGCTTAACAGGGGCATGGGGGCTGCCAGGTGCTTTCAGAGCAGGAGGCAGAGGCGGAAGGAGGCATGCCAGCCACCATGCTTTTCAGCAGTGCCCTCAGTGGGCAGTGGGAAAAGCCTCTGACCTGGACAGGGACAGAGACTCTGCGGTGGGGGAGCCCCGGTGTCAAGAGACACAGAGGCCCGAGCTGAGGAAGGAGAGTGGAGGCATGTGGCCCGGGAAGGGTCTTAAAACCAACTCTGGGCCCCCAGTTGCAAGCCCAGGGCTTGTAGGGTGGTCCGAGGGCACTGGGGTCTCTGGTCTGTTTGGCCCTGTGGTGGCAGGTGTGGGTGGGATTTAGGACATGGGGGTTCTCAGTTGCCTGAGTCTCTTGCAGCTCCTGCGCGTGCGCCGGGTCCTCCGGCCCTTCTTCCTGCTGCAGAACTCCTCCATGATGAAGAAGACCTTGAAGTGCATCAGGTGGTCGCTGCCGCAGATGGCCAGGTGGGCTCTCGGGGCTGGTGGGTGGGCCATGCCCTGTGGGGCTCCTAGCAGCTGGCTCCCTTCCTCCCAGGTTGGCGGGGAGGCTGGTGGTGAGTGTCCTGGGTCCTCTGGTTCCAGTTTGAAGGTTGGGAGTCCTGTGAATGCTCTTCCCAGTGGGTCTGCTTGGCCTCTCCTGTCCCCTCCCGTCCCCCCTGGGACCAGCCCTCCCCTCTGCTGTCTTCTACGCAACTCAGAGTTGGTGTGCCCATGGGACTGGCGTGCTCTCCGTATAGGCTTTGTAAAGCCGAGTTGCTTCTGACTTCTGTCACCACCTGCATTCCAAGCCCAGTCTCTGTCCAGCCTCCACTCTGCCTTGCCTTCCCGGACCCCTGTCCATCTGGTCTTGTCAGTGGTAGTGCTGCTGAGTCCTCTGGCTCCCGTGCCCGGCCTCCTCACTGCCAGACCAGATGGATGGAAGTGGCCTCTCTGATCTGAGGGTCCCCGGTCCTTTACACTGCTTCTCCTGGGCCTCGGGGTTGTATTTGTCCCTGACAAAGAAAAGGGGCTCTGCTAGGCAGTGCTGGACATGCTCTGGACTCCATGGCGGAGCACAAGGCAGGTGTTAGGAGGAGGGGGAGGGACCAAGATGCTGCCTGGCTCTTCTCCGGCTGCTGGGTACCCCCTTAACTGAGCCCGGCAGGCAGGTCGCTGCCCCCAGGCCCTGCCCATCCCACACGGCCTGTGGGCTCTGCTTTGTCTGCTGCTGAGTGCCGTGTGCTCCCCAGTGTTGGGCTGCTGCTGGCGCTGCACCTGTGTCTCTTCACCATGTTCGGGATGCTGCTGTTTACTAGCGAGAAGGTGAGGACCTGGTGGACCGGGCCATGACGGGGCTGCCCTGAGCCGGGATGGACGCAGGGGCCGGGCTTGCCTAATCCAGGGCAAACTGTGTGCTAGTTCTTGGGCTAGGTTGGCAGAGATGGAGGACTAGTTTATGCCACTGTCCGAGACACCCCCTCAATCTCCCTGACCCTTTTTAGCCCCTCCCTGTGTCCCTCCTTGCCCCTGCCTGCCAGGCAGCTCACCTGGGTGATAATGCTGGTTCTTTCTCCAGTGCTCATCACACCTCTCGTATCTGCTGACACCTGGTGTTCCCTGCACCCTCCAGGGTGCTCCAGCTCCTGGAGTGGCCCCACTACTCACAGCCTCTCCCTGCTTTGTCTCCACATCCTCTTTTCTGGCCACCTTGTTGCCCCCTACCCGCCATATTGTGTGTCTGTCCAGGCCAGGGTCACTGTCCTCAGGGCTGGGGCTGGCTGCTTCTCTCCTGCTGTGTCCTGGGTGTGTGGGCAGGGCTTGGCCAAGGTTGGTCTTTGTAAGTTTGTGGTGACATTTGGGGCCGCGCCTGTGCTGTCCAGGGAGGGCAGACTGAAGACTGTCTTCCAACCCGAGGGAGAAGGAGTCAGCCCCAAGGGCCTGAGCACCCCCCAAGCCTGGGTGTGTGCATCTGTGTTTGTGTGTCCGTGTGCGTGTGCATACGTGCACATCTGCATCTGTCTGCAGGTGTCTGTGTGTGTGTGTTTGTGGAAGGCAGGGGCAGCTGCATCACTGTAGAGGGATAGCTGATGGAATCTCAGTGGTGGCTACAGTCCCTGCTAGTTCCTAGAGCCCAGGCTGAGTAGGCAGAGTCAATGTGGGGGGCTGCAGGTGGTAACAGGCTTGGCCTCAAGACTGGGGCTGTGGGCCTGTGTCTTAGAAATGCCGAGTGTCCCGAGGTGCCTGGTAGGGTTGGCTTCTCCAGGCATGGGTTTCTGCCCGTGAAGGGGAACTGGGCTGAGCAGGGTGGTATTGTTTAATTGTGGGGAAAGAAGGTTGCTCATTTTGGTCTGGGCAAGTCTAGGTTGCCCGAGGTTGCAGTTCAGATGAGCAGGTGCTGGTGGCCGACCTGTTCTGGGTTCCTTGACCATTGTCATTGTGTTCCCTTGCCAACCTGGCCTATGTGGGGAGCTGGGTCTCCCTCCTGGGTGGCCTTCGTCAGCATCCCCTGGCCCCTGCCAGCTGAGAATGAGGGCCTGGCCTTGTTTTCACACCTTTGTGAACACTGTACCATGCCAGCATGTGTTACCTATTGGTCTTGGTCACCATGAAGTTCTGACTTAGAATTATTTTTAAGAAATGGGCTTGGTGTTGGGGCTATGTGGTCCCCCAGCAGCAGCAATGGCCTCATCCCACTTGACAGATGATTTTCTAGGTCTGGGCCACAGCCTGACACAGGTCTATCATTACTGATTGGCAGTAGCTGGATGAGAAACCAGGCTCCTTCTGCTCCCCTGCAGAGCTGTGGCTTAGGCTCGGGGCTCCAGGGTAGGGAGGTCATGCCTGGGGGCTGCTCCTGGGGGCGTGGATTTGTAGGAGAGGAGCAGGAGACTTGCCAGGAGGCACCTAGTGTGGCTCGGGAGATTCTGCCTGCCTTGGGGAGTTCTGTCTTCTCCCTGGGCCTTGATGTCCTTGTCTGTAAAACAGCAAACATGAGGTGTCCTGAGGTGCAGGAACATTCCTCAGTTGATAGGAGCCCAAACTGCCTCACTGTAGTGGCTAAAACATGTCACCAAACGTGTTTTTTTTGTCCTGGTCTTCTCTGGAATGCATTCCTACATTTTCTCGTTTTAGCTGCACAAGGGGCTTAACTATTCAGGACAGGCGGTTCCCACAGTGGGTGCTCAGTGTTGGGGGCCGTTTTACATTTAGGAATGTGGCAGGTCAGGGTGGGTGGGGCAGGCCCAGGAGTGCTGACCTCAGCTCTCTGATCCTGCCGTTCCTGGGGTATAGGGTGGGCATGGCCTGTCCTCCGGGCCTCTGAAGGTGATACCTAGGTGGGGCTGCCTTCTCCTCCCTGTCCCCCAGCAGCATCCTGCCCCTGCCTGGGGCTCTGTGCCTGGCACTACTCGACCTTAGAACTCCTGTGCCCCCTGCCTCTATAGTGGTTGGCTCACCTGTCCTCAGGGCCCCGACTGGGCAGACTGGGGGCAGTGCCATTTTATGTATGAGGACTTGGAAGCCCTGGTGTCTGCAGTGTGTCCTGTGGCCCTGAGGCAGGAAGGGCATTCTGGGCAGGAAAGAGTCATCATCATGGGTGGCTCCTGGCAAGGGCCTGCTCACAGAGTTGGTCCTTCTCGAGATAGTTTTGTATATCCTGTGTCCCTGTCCCCATAGTTTGTACTGCCAGTCTGTTTACAGGGGCCACCCATCTTCTGGCTGGGAAGCTTGGCAGGCATAGTTGCCTGTGTGCCCAGGCCCTTGGAGAACCCTGGGCTTGGAGTCCTGAGTAGAGTCACCACATACTTGCTGTTTTTCGAGTCTGGGAGCCCACCTAGGAGGGACCCCAGGGTAGGGCGTGGGCACAGATGTCCCTTGCTGGTAAACCACGAGACCAGGCCTCTGAGTCCCGTGGGTAGCTGTGGGCCCCTGATGCGCAGCCTGTAGAGCAGGTGAGGGCTCTGTTGTTGGGTCATGACCCAGGTTCTGGCTCTTCCCTCCCCATGTGGCAGGCTGTGATGCTCTTAGCTAAACTGGCGAGGGCTTTTCACTGTGGTTCTGAGTAGACCCGCTTCACTGGCCAGCATCTGTGTGGGTGTATGGCCTCATTGGACACCTGCTCTCGTGCCCAGGGACTCTGAGTTTGGTCCTGTCTGGCCATGAACTCAGAGTCTCTGAGAAACGATGGGAGGAGGCAGGTGCCAGACAGCTGGGTGGATGGTTCCAGGTTGTTGGGCCCAGGGTCTGGGGCTCTGCTGGCTGCCCCCACAGCCTGTGGGGTGGGGGCCTAGCGGCTGCTGGAGCTGCCACTTCTACTCTCAGCAGGATGATTGGCAGAGAAGGGAGAGGCTGACCTACTTCCGGAACCTGCCGGATGCTCTGACTTCGCTCCTTGTGCTGCTGACCACTGCCAACAACCCCGATGGTGTGTGTGGGGCGAGGGTGGGACCCCGGGGTGGGTGAGGGTGCCGAGCCACAGAGCTCTCACAGTGCTCGCCGCCTTTGTCTTGGCAACGGGGGAGGGAAGGGTGGCGTTTCTTGCTGGCCTTGGTTGCCACGAAGTTCCTTGTGCTCCTTTCTCTTTTCTACTTTCTTCTGTTCGGTGTTCCCTTTCCCATTTGTCGCTTTTTTCTTTCTATCTGTACTTTTGCTGGCTCTGTTTTCCTTCTCTTTGCTTCTTCCTTCCCCCGTCTCCTCATTCTGAGAAGCTACAAGTGACAGGCATCCTTTCTGTGTGTCAGATGGCAGTGCTCAGTGGGGTTCCTCTGGTGGCTTCCCCGGCCTCGCTGTCAGGTGCCACTTGGCCGCCCTGCACATGAGAGGCCCTGGGGTCTGGGCTGGCTGTGCCAGGTCGGGGTGCTACACGTTCGCCGGCTGTACATGTGGGCGTGGCCAGGAGGAGGAAGCTGTGGTCCTCCTGGGCTGTGTGGGGCCAGGCCACCCTGGCTGGGCCTTTCATACTGGGCTCAGGCATGGTCACTAGCCATAGAGACCCTCCCAGGAGGGCAGCCAGGGAGCTTCCACACCCAGCCAGGCCCTGGTGCTGTACCATGTGTCCTATGAGTCCTGGCAAGTCACCCCAGGCAGAGCTAAACTGCCTGTGAGGAATGTCACAGGGAAGCTGACTTCACTTCTCCATAAGGATGATCTTCCTTGCTAGGCAATTCCTTGGTCCCAAGGGTGTGCAAATGGTGGTGTAAGGATAGGGATTTGGACTAGAAGGCCTCAGCACTCCCAGGGCAGAGCCTCCTTTCTGTTGAGATGGCGGATGGTGTGGGGTCAGGATGTGCCCAGGCTGTCAGTGGATTTTCAGCTTCTCAGGTATCTTTTTTCTCTCAGTGATGATTCCTGCATATTCTAAGAACCGTGCCTACGCCATCTTCTTCATAGTCTTCAGCATAATAGGTGAGTGCGGGCAGATCTATGTGGGTCAACTTGGCCAAAAATCTTCCCCGGTGACAGGATCCTGTGTGCTCAGTGTGGGTGTATCCTGCCCCCTGATCCTACAGCTTTACCTCAGTGTCCCCCACCCCTGAATTTCACCTCAATGTTCCCCACCCCTGAGTTTCATTTAGTGTCCCCCACCCCTGAGTTTCACTTAGTGTCCCCCACCCCTTAGCTTTATCTCAGTGTCCCCCCAGCCCTGAGTTTCACCTCAGTGTCCCCTACCCCATAGCTTTACCTCAGTGTCCCCTACCCCATAGCTTTACCTCAGTGTCTCCTACCCCTGAGTTTCACCTCAGTGTCCCCCACCCCATAGCTTTACCTCAGTGTCCCCCACCTTGTAGGGGTGATGGTCTCTTTTGACCGGGGCTTTTTCCTCTGGAAGGAAGCTTGTTTTTGATGAACCTGTTGACGGCCATCATCTACAGCAAGTTCCGGGGGTACCTGATGGTGAGCGGCTGCCCCTGGGGCCCAGCTGGGTGACACTTGAGCTGAGCAGAGGCTGATCCTCAGCTTCGCTGGCCAGGCTCCCTGTGGGGGGAGGGCAGACAAGGCCACTCCCTCTCGTGGAGGAACTGCAGATACAGGCGTGTCATTGTCATAGCCCCCAGGGGTTCCCTCCCTGTGCCCCTGCCCTGTGCCCTTTCCCCTGTGGCAGGAAGCTGTCACATCGTAGCTTCCAGTGCTGCTGGCTCCAAACCCTTCTGGGGCCAGGGCCCTGGTACGCAGAGCAGCCGCACAGACCTTGGTGGATCACACTGTGGCTGACCCCACTGGGCCTGGGTCCCCTCCTTCCTGCCTGGACTGTCCCTTGAGTCTCTGTGTCCCTTCCTGATGCCTGAAGGGCTGGATGTCCTTGTAGGCTGTCCAGGTTCCCCCTCTGCCTTACCTGTCAGGGGAGGGCATGTGGCCAGGAGAGGGCCAGGCTGTGCCCTCAGCTCTGCTCTCCTTGCAGAAATCTCTCCAGACCTCGCTGTTGCGGAGGCGGTTGGGGACCCGGGCTGCCTTTGAAGTCCTTTCCTCCTTGTCTAGGGTGGCAGGAGTCTCCCCTCAGGAGTGAGTGCCAGGGCATGGGCCCTCTCCTCCCTGGGGGGTGGGTGCTGTTGCTGCTTTGGGAGAGGGAACAGGGTGTTCTTAGGGACTTCTCGGTCACTGTGCCTTGTTCTCTGCTGGCCGGCACGGGAGTCAATCCTCTGTTTAGAGTCACAGCAGCCACGTGTCCCAGTGCTTTGTGGTTCCTGGAGCTCGTGCCCTGAGCTGAAGTGTTTGTCCTTGGGATTCCCTTAGGGACCCTGGGCTGCCGCAGGGTGAGTGGCTGTGGCCTCCTGTCCTTGCTGCCTCTGTGCCTTCCCACCCAGTTGTTACTTGGACATCAGAACCAGAGGTGTTTGGATCAGTTGTCTGCTCTGCCATCCTGTTTGGAAAAGAGGGCAGAGAGTTTGAGAATGTCACTGTGGAAGGTTCCAATCCTGGTTGTTTGTGGCGGTGGAGTGTCTGTTTGCCTTCCTCATGGGGGATAGCAGTGTCTCCCTTGCAGGCCTACAGCAGACACTCCATGGCAGAGGCTCATGTCGTGGCCTGTGGCTGCTGATTGGATTCGTGGTGAAGCTCAGGCCAGACTCCAGGGCCTGGGTTCCTGGGGGCCAAAGCTGGGGGTGTTATTATTTTCTCTCCACAGAGTTGGGGTGAAGTCAGAGCACTTATTACTGGTACTTCAGAAAGTCCAAATGGACAGCTCCCACAAGCAGGCCATCACTGAGGTAGTGGCTTCCCTTACGCCTGCCCCTCTGGGCCCCTCCCTGGAGGTCATGTGGGCCAGCAGCCCCTTTTCAGGGCTGGGGATGGGGGTTCGCATCAGACTGTGGGGTGGGGCTGGGTGGCTTACCTGCTCTTGGCCATTCTTCCTGTTGGCCCTGGCTGACCGCACTTCCCTCCTCTGCAGAAAGTGAGATCCTTTGGGGACGTGCCCCTGTCAGCCAGTGAGTTTCAGAGACTCTTCAATGAGCTCGATAAAAGTGTGGTTAAAGAGGTAAGTAGGGGTCCACTGGGGCTGGTCCAGTCGCCTGCTCAGAGTGGGGCCACACGAAGTTGCGGAGGGCTTTCCAGTTTCTGCTGCCGTTGACTGCCCAAAGCGCTAGCTCTTAATGACCACTACCAGGACTCACCCACTGTGATCCTGGCTTCTAGGATGGCAGGTGGGAAAGGGACACATTTGGCTCCTGGAAACTGGGGAGATTTTATGGACCTGATGAAATTCATGGGGCCCCTGGGGCAGGCCTGAGCCAAGCCTGATGCTAAGGTGCCCCTGTGTGCTTGTGTATCCTAATCTCCTGTTTTTTTCTTTTTGAGACAGAATTTCACTCTGTTGCCCTGGGTAGAGTGCCATGGGGTCACAGTCTATAGCAACCTGTAACTCTTGGGCTTAAGTGATTCTCTTACCTCAGCTTCCTAAGTAGCTGGGACTATAGGTGCCTGCCACAACGCCCAGCTATTTTTTTGTTGCAGTTGTCATTGTTGTTTAGATGACCTGGGCCGGGTTTGAACCCGCCAGCCTGGGTGTATGTGGTCAGCGCCGTAACCACTGAGCAATGGGTGCTGAGCCATAACCTCTTGTTTTTATTAGGGCATCATTTGGACTGGACCAGAGCCCTCCTTAGCGACCTTATTTTAACCTAATTAGCTCTTAAAAGGTCTTCTCCAAATGTGGAGGTATGGGGCTTAGGGCTTCAACATAAGAATTTTGAGGAGGATGAGATTTAGCCCATAACTGCCAACTGCTGTGGGATTGCTGTTGGTCTCTTGGGCTGCAGGCCCTTGTCAAAGGTGGTTTCCTTATAAGCATGTTTTCTCCAGTCTTTCCAGACCGTTTGGAGCCAGGTCCTGTGTCAGCCCACGCCATGGGTGCCACACGCTTGTCCTGTCGTTATTTGGGGCATCCCTTCTAGAGCATCGTTCCTCAGTGTGTGGCAACCCACTTGGCCTAGGAGCCACATCAGTAGGTGACACTGTGTATTCATCAGATTTCTGCTTGGCCAGTGGGGTGCCAAGTTAACATTGACTTGAAGGAGACCCTAAGAGCATGCTGTCAGGTGCAGACTGGGGGAACTTTGGAAGTGGTCCTCACATGCAGAACATTGGGAGGTGCCATGCTAAATAATGCTCTTGTCCTAGGGCCACAAGTTTGCTGGGTCCAGGAGGCAGCTCTTAGCAGCTGTCACAGGCTAGGTTTGTTGTGATGCCGTGATAGACTTGGGCAGGGAGAAGCCCCTGCAGTGGTCATTCTTTTCCTCGTCTGGCCATCTCCTCGAGGCCTGCGGGATGCTGTCCCTTCCTGCAGTGCCCTGGGGCCTAAAGTCAGAGCTGAGGTTGAGCTGGGAGCCTGGGTTACAGAGGTTTTGGGTGCTATGATGTCCTTGCCCTGGTGTCTTTTGTTCTCTTTTGCCCCAAAATGCTGATTGTGGGGAATAGGGAGGCAGTATGTTGGGGACTGGTTTCAGGACTCTGCACAGATACCCCAGATCTTCAGATGCTCAAGTTCCTTATATAAAATGGTGTCATATATGCAGCTAACTTACACATCCTTCTGTGTAATTTAAAGCTTGTCTATATTACTTAAAAAACTTAATACAATGTGGTACTGTGTAAATAGTTATTATGCTATATTGTTCAGGGAATTGTGACAAGATATAAAGGTCCGTATGTGTTCAGTTGACATTTTTTTCCCTGAATATATTTGATCTGCAGTTAGTTGAGTTCACGGATTTGGAACCCAAGGATACAAATGGCTGACTGTATTTCATGTTTGAAAGTAAGATGCTTCTAGGATTGCTACTGTTTGGGTCAGGAATCACTCCTCCAGAGAGGTGCTTTCTGGGCAGGCTGATGTCATGGGAACTTGAACCTTTTAGGGAGCTCTCTTTTTCCTTTTTTTTTTTTGTGGTTTTTGGCTGGGGCTGGGTTTGAACCTGCCACCCCACCTTCGGCATATGGGGCCGGCGCCCTACTCCTTTGAGTCACAGGCACCGCCCCTCCTTTTTTTTTTTTTTTAATTTATTGTTGGGGATTCATTGAGCGTACAAGAAACCAGGTTACACTGATTGCATTTGTCAGGTAAAGTCCCTCTTACAATTGTGTCTTGCCCCCAAAAGGTGTGTCACACGCCAAGACCCCGCCCCCTCCCCCCTTCCCTCCCTCTGCTCTTCCTTTCCTCCTCCCCCTCCCTCTTTCTCTCTCTCTCTCTGCTCTCTCCTTCCCCCACCCCCACCGAGTCCTTAACTATCATTAATTGTCCTCATATCAAAATGGAGTACATAGGATTCATTGCTTCTCCATTCTTGTGATGTTTTACTAAGAATAGTATGTTCCACTTCCATCCAGGTTAATACAAAGGCTGTAAAGTCTCCATTTTTTTAAATGGCTGAATACTATTCCATAGTACATATGTGTACATATATCACAGCTTGTTAATCCATTCCTGGGTTGGGAGGCATTTAGGCTGTTTCCACATTTTGGAGATTGTAAATTGAGCTGCAATAAACAGTCTAGTGCAAGTGTCCTTATGATAAAAGGATTTTTTTCCTTCTGGGTAGATGCTCAGTAATGGGATTGTAGGATCAAATGGGAGGTCTAGGGCGGCGCCTGTGGCTCATCGAGTAGGGCGCCGGCCCCATATACCGAAGGTGGCGGGTTCAAACCCGGCCCCGGCCCGAACTGCAAAACAACAACAACAAAAAAAAATAGCCGGGTGTGTGGTGGGCGCTTGTAGTCCCAGCTACTTGGGAGGCTGAGGCAAGAGAATCGCCTAAGCCCTGGAGTTGGAGGTTGCTGTGAGCTGTGTGACGCCACGGCACTCTACCGAGGGTGAAAAAGTGAGACTCTGTCTCTACAAACAAACAAAAAACACACAACAAACGGGAGGTCTAGCTTGAGTTCTTTGAGGGGTCTCCATACTTTCTTCCAGAAAGGTTGTATTAGTTTGCAGTCCCACCAGCAGTGTAAAAGTGTTTCCTTCTCTCCACATCCATGCCCGCATCTGCATTTTTGAGATTTTGGGATGTGGGTCTTTCTTACTAGGGTTAGATGGTATCTCAGGGTGGTTTTGATTTGCATTTCTCTAATAATTAGGGATGATGAGCATTTTTTCATATGTTAGCCATTGCCTGTCTTCTTTAGAGAAGGTTCTATTGGCTTGGCGCCTGTAGCCTAAGTGGCTAAGGCACCAGCCACATAACACCAGAGCTGGCAGGTTCGATTTCAGCCCGGACTTGCCAAAACAACAATGACAACTACAACCAAAAAGAAAATAGCCGGATGTTGTGGTGGGCTCCTGTAGTCCCAGCTACTTGGGAGGCCGAGGCAAGAGAATCACTTAAGCCCTGGAGCTGGAGGTTGCTGTGAGTTGTGATGCCACAGCACTCTACCCAGGGTGACAGCATATGGCTCTGTCTCAAAAAAAAAAAAGAAGGTTCTTTGTCTCTTGCCCAAGATATGTGGGATTGTTGGCTTTTTTCATGTGGATTAATTTGTGTTCTCAGTAGATCCTAGTTATCAAGCTTTTGTCTGATTCAAAATATGCAAATAATCCTTTCCCATTGTGTAGTTTGTTGATTTGCTTTGGTTGTTGTCTCCTTAGCTGTACAGAAGCTTTTTAGTTTAATTAAGTCCCATTTGTTTATTTTTGTTGTTGTTGTTGCAGTTGCCATGGCAGTCTTCTTCATGAAGTCTTATCCTAGGCTGTTATCTTCCAGAGTTTTTCCTATGCTTTCTTTGAGGATTTTTATCATTTTGTGCCTTAAATTTAAGTCCTTTATCCATCTTGAATCAATTTTTGTGATTGGAGAAAGGTGAGGGTCCAGTTTCAGTCTTTTACACGTGGATATCCAGTTCTCCCAGCACCATTTATAGAATAGGAAGTCTTTCCCCCAAGGTATGTTCTTGTTTGGTTTATTGAAGATTAGGTGGTTGTAAGATGTTAGTTTCATTTCCTGGTTTTCTATTCGATTCGATTCCAAATGTCTTTGTCTCTATTTTTGTGCCAGTACCATGCTGTCTTGACCACTATGGCTTTGTGATACAGCCTAAAATCTGGTATGGTGATCCCTCCAGCTTTGTTTTTATTACTAAGAACTGCCTTAGGTATATGAGTTTTTTTCTGGTTCCATACAAAACGCAGAATCATTTTTCCCAAGTCTGGAAAGTACAGTGTTGGTATTTTAATAGGGATGGCATTGAATCAGTAGATTGCTTTGAGAAGTATAGACATTTAAACAATGTTTGTTCTTCCCAGCCATGAGCATGGTATGTTCTTCCATTTGTTAATATCCTCTGCTGTTTCCTTTCTTAGGATTTCATAATTTTCTTTACAGAGGTCCTTCACCTCCTTTGTTAGGTATATTCCTAGGTGTATTTCATTTCTTGAAGCTATGGTGAAGGGAGTTGTGTCCTTAATTAGCCTCTCATCTTGACTGTTATTGGTGTATTCAAAGGCTACTGACTTGTGGATATTGATTTTATATCCTGAGACATTACTGTATTTTCTGATGACTTCCAGGAGTCTTGTGGTTGAGTCTTTGGGGT
>CAUYRH010076253.1:0-10000 GCA_963574655.1 Perodicticus potto | reverse complement strand
GCACTGTCTATGAGGGAGTTTTTAGCTAGTAAACAAATAATTGTATTGGAACACCCTTCCTACTCACCTGATCTGGCCCCCAATGAAATTTTTCTTAAGCCAAAGATAAAGGAAATAGTGAAAGAAGGACACTTTGATGACATTCAGGACATCAAGGGTAATACAAGGACAATTTGATGGCCATTCTAGAAAAAGAGTTTCAAAATTGCTTTGAAGGGTGAACTAGGCACTGATGTCACTGCATAGCTTCTCAAGGGGAGTACTTTGAAGGTGACTAGTCATATTCAGCAATGAGGAATGTAGCACATTTTCTAGAATGAGTCATGAACTGAATTGTCAGGCCTCATAAGAGAAACAGATTGTGGGGAAAAGGGAGAGGTTAGAAAAATATAAGCCCCTTAATTTTAGACATGTGAATCTTGAGATGCATCTGAGAACTCAGATGGAGATATTGAGTAAGAGTTAGATATATGAGTATCAATTTTAGGAGAGTTGTACATACTAAAGATGAGCATTGTTGGCATTTTGATAGTATTTAAAGTCATGGTGATTTAAATGACCAACATATATAGAGAAGTCTGAAGATAGAGCCCTGCAACTTTCCAATTAATTGTTAAGAGATCAGGATGTTGAGGAGGAACCACCAAAGCAGACTGAGAAGCAGGAAAAGCAACAGCACATGCTATACTAAAAGCCATCTGCAAATTCTTGGTAACATTATGATAATGCTAAATATTTATTTTGCCTTTCATTTAACAGGAAAATATTTTTTATAGTTCTTAAAAAGTTTATGCACAGCTGCATTAATATTTTTCAGGAATATAAGAAGTAGACTGGTAGCTACTACAAAAGTGGTCAACAAATCGGATCACTAATAATTTTGAAATGACCAAGGATCTATTAATCAATATTGTTTTATGGTTAATGCTTACTTTGGACTTAAATTTGATGTTTTGGGCTTTGTTAATTCCAGAAACCAAGCCTCTCTCAAAAGAAAATTGGCCGTGGTGAGTGTCCTAGGAAATAGATTATAAAACTAAAGACCCAAGAAAAATATCTCAAATTCATACAGCATCATGTAGAGGTTTTTGAAAATTCTTGTAATTCCACACAAACCATCAGGCCATATGTATAGACATCCCTTAACTTTTAGGGGAGAGTCAGCAGTTTCTCTTTAAATATTACCTGAAACTTAGGCTTTAATAACTATAAATACTTGGGTAGGCCAGCGCTAGGCTAACTTTTATCCAAATATCTATCAGTCATCTAAGCGACACCCCAGTTGTTCTGACACCCCACTTCTTCTAAGTAGTGATTGTCAGCTTTGTACTTACGCTGCATTTGTTTTCTGGCTTTAGGCTTCTAATGAGAAAAAATGACTCCTGGAGCTAGACAGCTTCCATGAAATTTATTTTTGAGGTGACTGTAAGCAAATTACAGCCACAGAACCTTATATTATGATGTGTTTATGGAACTTCTGATGCTAATGATGAGAATACCATGTGTGCTAGTATCATAGTATAAAACTTGAAAGATTCTGTAAGTGGAAAGTAATATACCACATCATACTCTCCATCTTAAACGTTTTTCAGGTTTCCCAGAGCTGTTTAATACAGAGGTGCTATGTGACCCTCATGCCTTCAGAGAGGAAAATATATAGAAAATGACTCTCCGCAGATTGACTGATGAGTTGTTAATGATGGCAGTACAACCTGTTCAAATGCAAGATTTGTCAGCAGCATTTCAGATGGCTAATCACATGGTCTTGAGGTCTTACGTGCAGTTCCTGGTTAGGTCAGTTGGCAAATATTTGTTATTTTAAACTGACCTTTGGAAGTAGGTCAAAGAGGGCATTAAATTCCCTGGAAACACTCTTCTTACTATTTTTAAATATGTTTGGAAGCCATATTTTATTTAAGGAAATGGATTGGGCTGGCCTAGAAATCTTACCATTGTTAATAAATTTCTTTTTGTTAATTTTTTTATTGTTTAATAGATCTATTATATTCCAAGTTACCAGTTTATAGATTTTTGCAACTCAAAACTGTGGTAAGTTCAGGGTTACCTGAGAACATTTGTTTGTTTATTTTTGATTCTTTATCTATTATAGGCTCTTTAAAAATCTTGTAATAGTACTTTTTTATTTAAAGAGACAACTTAGTTTTAAATTGTACTTCTATAGCACATGGGCTGTCGTTTTGAGTGCGTGGAATTGACCTGAAATCCACAAGAGGTTGGCTAATGCTACCTCTTGTTTTGTTGTAACCGAGAGTCTGTGAATTAGCTTTTCCTACTTTCCCCTACAGGCTGTTATATTTTAAAATTTAATCTTGGATATTTAAAGCATGGTAATATGCTTTGATCTTCTTTTTATTTAAGAATTTCTCTTAAATTTTGGCCTGAAAATATGACCCTGTTTAAAGTTAGATGTTATTGTGGGCTTGATGCCTATAGCTCCATGGCTAGGATGCCAGGCGCATACACCAGAGCTAGCGAGTTTGAATCCAACCTGGGCCTGCCTAACAACAATGACAACTACAACCAAAAAATAGCTGAGCATTGTGGCAGGTGCCTGAAGTCCCATCTACTTGGGAGGCTGAGGCAAGAGAATGCTTAATTGTCATTGCTGTGAGCTGTCACACTATGGCATTCTACTGAGGGTGACATAGTGAGATTGTCTCAAAAAAAAAAAAAAGATGTTACTGTGAATCTGATTGACTTTGCAGGTAATGTTTCCAAGGCTGTGACATAACAGCAACTATAACAGCAATAAGAACTTCATATTTTATTATAAAATATTAAATTTTGCTATACAACATGAAAAGGACTTTATAATAAATAGCGCATATGCATGCTTCTATTAATGTTCATCCAACCTTTACTATATTAAACTTTCAAAATTTATTATTTGGCTGATTTAATTCTATCCATAGGAAAGCACTGCTGATAATCTCTTCCCACTTCTGGGTTCTCTCATGTTTTTTACTTAAGAGAAGCTTACACATTGGTATGAAACTATCATCCATTGTTTTCCTTCTTGTTTAGTCTTTTATGTAAATTAGAATGTGGTGAACTGGTTTTGAATCTTACGTTTGACATTTATAATACAAAGGTGATGTTCAAAATACTTAATAATTTGGAATTCATGGTCACTAGCCACTCTGTCTGGAAGTTCTTCTACTAGTCAAGTATTAACCTTTTGGTTATGGATCATGGAGAGGTCTGTCGGTCCCAGAGGAGAAGCTGGAGAAGTGGTACTTGGGACTCTCTGGCAATGACTGTATGGAAATATTTTAACATTTTAACACTTCAAAAGAATGCAACATCATACACTCACTGAATATTAGCCCTGTCTATAAATTTAATTTTGCTTTTATGATTCTCATCTGTACAACAAGGAAAAAACAATACTTATGTAGGCTCTGCCTGCCTCATATAGGTTTTGTGAGATTCACAAAAAATTTGTGAAGTAGCCACACAAAAGCTTTGTTAGGCATCATTGTAAGTTTTGTCATTGGAAGGTCATATAATTCTCACAAAACCTTTTAAAGTAAGTATTTTCATTATTCTCATTACAAAGACCTTACGAGCCAACCTACTATATATTTTACAAAAGGAGAAAGCAAACTCATTGAGATGAAGTACTTTGCCTATAATCACATAGCTGTTTAGTTTCTAAGTAGAGATAGGATTCAATATGAATGTAAAATATGAATGTAAAAACTCAATGTGTAATAGTAGAAACCAGTTACATTTGTAACATATCTCAAGTACAGTGGTACAGAACTTGTGTGTCTATAGTTCAAACCATAAATTATTTTAATCCTTTTTCAGTTGGCTATTAATACTGTTACACTCTATACTCATGGCCAAAATTTGGCAAAGGAAAATGAGAAAACCCAAGAGCTAAAAGAACAATTAAAGTTATTTTACGTTGAGAAAATATGTTCAGACTTTTGGTTTAGTTTGGATCTCAATATTACATTGGCAAGAAATTCTGTCTCTCAAAAGGAGGTTTTCAATTTCTTTATTAATAAACACACCATTAGACATTGTATTGCCTACATGGAAGATGTGGTAAAAATGTTCAAGCATTAATACTTAACAGAGAAACCTTAGAAGTCTTTCTTTTAAGGTCAAGTAATAAACAAGGATGCCTGCTATGACCCCTTCTGCTTGACCAAGGACTGTATGTCCTCACTAATGAAATATGAGATGTAAAATAAATGAGGGATGAAGCTATTAGGGGAGAGACAAAACTGTCAGTATGTGCAGATGACTTAACTACTTTTATAGAAACCCTGAGAGAATCAACAGAAGAAAGATTCAGGCTACAAAGAAAGTTTAGCACACTTGCTGAGCACAAACCAGTGAGTGAAAATCAATAGAATTATTTACACCACCAGCCAATTAGAAAATGTAAAAGATAATAATACACTTTTTAAAATCTTTGTCCATACAGTATCTAGGAACTGACCAAAAATGTAAAAGTTATTGTTGTTAGTTATGTTATTTTAAAACCTTGTCAAAGAGGGCTTGGCACAGTGGCTCACACCTGTAATCCTAGCACTCTTGGAGGGTGGATTGCTTGAGCTCATGGGTTCGAGACCAGTCTGAGCAAAAAGCAAGTCCTTCCCCAGTCTATTTTTGCTCTACTAAAAATAGAAAAACTGAGGCAAGAGGATCACTTGAGCCCAAGAGTTGGAGGTTATTGTGAGCTATGATGCCATGGCAGTCTACCCAGGATGACAGCTTGAGACTGTTTCAAAAAGAAAAAAAGAATTAAGAATTAAAACCTTGTTAAAGACATAAAAGAAGACCTGATTAGGTAGAGAGAATATCATACATATGGAGGGAAGATTTTACATTATAAATACAAAAATTTTTCCTAAATTAAAACATTAATGTAACTAAAATTAAAAAATCCAACAGAAGTGAATTGGGCACACACAAATCCACAAACAGGTAAAACAGTTCTTAAAAAGAAGAGTGAAGTGAAGAAAAATCTTAGCAGATGTTACCAAGCTGTAGTAATTCATTGTTATACTGATAATAAAAATGTCAACTAGACAATAGAATATAATCTAGATTAGAATAGGATCTAAAACAAATCCATGTGTATTTGGAACCTTGGTGAATTATTGGTAGAGTATTGAGAAAATGATAGATTATTTAAGAACAATCATTGTAAAAATTGGCAAAATGTTTAGAGAAAAAATGAGCCCCAAACTCAAACCACACACAAAAATAATTCTCCATTGAAATAAAGCTATCAAAATAAATGACAAAGCTATAAATCTACTATAAAAAATGAGATAGTAATAATAGGGTGGGAAAAGACTTAAGTAAGGTGAAAAAAAGTAGAGAGCATAAAGAAAACAATTGGTGGAATTGATGACATTGAAATTAAGGATATCTGTTATTTGTAGGACACTATAGACAGAAGATATTTGGGGTGAGAAGAATTAATAAGGGATTAAACTATAAAGAAATTATACAAACAACAATGAAAAACCCAGGTAATCCACGAGAAGAATAAGCAGAGAATACAGAGACAACTCAAAAAAAAAAAAAAAAAAAAAAAAAAAAAAGGAAAAACAAAATTTAGTAAAAAGCGTATGAAGGTGGAGGCAAGATGGCCAATGGGAGCCAGCTTTTCACAGAGGCTCCTGTCCAGAAGGAGAGTTAAAGGACAGGAGTCTAGCAAGTAAGCTGATGGTTTGGAGCTGAGCCAAAAGAGAAGATTGAAGAATGAACATCAACCCTGCTGAGGTGAGCTGCAACCCCAAAGAAATAAACAATAGGTACAAAATCCAATTCCAAGAGGATGGGAGACCCTCCCCAATGAGAATGGCTCACAGTATACTCTATACAAACAAGCGAGCAGAATTCAGATCCCCTCCATTTTATCCCAAGGGAGAGACACTCTAAAAACTGGAACTCCTTCCCTAGAGAGGACTTATGAATGTGTCATGGCACTCTCCCACCAGGCATAAAACTGTATAAAACTGTATATATTCTCTACCTGTAATTCTGAACTCCCAGCATTCTCCTCCCCTCTCACCTTGGGGTCTTGAGGCCTGTCTTCCATGGAGTCCAGATTCTTGGGCATTTTCTTGAGAGGTGTGGACAGGGTGTGAGCTGTTGCTGGTCTTTGCTGATTCTGTGGCACAGGAGTAAGGAGAAGATGGTGAACTGAGGGAACCATAGGGGAGAGAGAGAGATATGGTGCCCTGAGGCACAGAGCAGCAGTGGCAGTGGCAGGAACAATAGGGCTCACACCCCTGGGGATATTTTGAAGAGATACTCCCTGACTCTCTGGGTGACAAAGGAAGCCAGAGGAAGCCAGGAATCTTCTCTGATGGCAGCCACTGGAGGAACAGATGTGGGACAGAAACATAGGCCCTTTGAGTAAAAAGTGTGCCTGAAGTAGTACCTGCGTGGGTGGGGGCGGTGAGGATGGAGCCTAGAATACCCATGCGCAGAGACAGCATACTCCCAGGGCAGGGCTGAGCCAGAAGGACTGCTTTAGTGAGCCTAAGAAGCACCTGGCCCTCAGTGGATCATAGCTGAGACAAAGGCAGGCAGGCAGAGGCTGGAATTTAAAGCCGAGTGTGAGCTATAACTGCACCCGACCCAACACAGACTACAGCTGAGACAGACACGCCAGCTCCAGGCAGGCTGGCACAGATGGGCTGGGTCATAGTTTTTGTGAACTCAGTGTCTGATCCACAGGGGAATGTAGCTGGGACAGAAACAAATTCCGTGAAATTGTTCTGCTCTGTCAGCAACATCAATCAGGGGTGGAGCTGTAACTGAGTTAACCACCCAGCCTCCATTAAGCACCCAAGTTTGTCAGGCCTCAGTTCCCCCTGCCAGATAGTGACAGAGAGTGGCAGCCTGGCCAAGGAGACACAGATCTATCTCCCTGTGACTCAGGCAGGTGCAAACCCCTGGAACATCTGTTCATTGGAGGGAACTGGGTCACAGCCCTGTGGGGTTACCAGTGACTGGGTGTGACAGAGGTGCAAGGTGGGGAAGGAGGCATCAACTTTCCCAGATTAACTCATTTACTGGGTGGGTCCTTCTGACCCCACAGAGCACTGGAGTGCATCATACTTGAGCTGCCAGCAGACCCCTGATATCTAGTTGCCGGATAACTTTTGAACTCTCCCCTTCAGACCAGTGCTGACTGGATCTCTCTGCTGAAAACTTTCAAGCTAGAAGAGGATGGTCACCGACTTTTAATCTCCAAAGACAAAATAACTTTCAACCCAGGATCTTTTATACAGTGAAACTGAGCTTCATTTATGAGAGAGAAATTAAATACTTTAATGACATTCACATGTTGAAGACCAGCTCTCCAGGATATTCTCACACCTATCCTCCATAATGACCAAAGCAATCCTCCACCACAAAAGTAAACTCACTCAGAAACTTTTGATCAAATTCCAACTTCCATAGTGGTGAAAGGATTAAAAATGTCCACTGGACCTTCGAAAAACTTGATACTCAAAATTCTACCAGGCTTATCAATATTATCAATTAATGTGAATGCTTAAATTGCCCTGTAAAGAGACACAGGTTGGCTGACTGGATACAAAAGCTCAGGCCCAATATCTGCTGCATACAAGAATCTCATCTTACCTCAAAAGATAAATATAGACTCAGGGTGAAGGGATGATCATCTATATTCCAGGCAAATGGAAAGCAGAAAAAAGCCGGTGTTGCAATCTTATTCACAGACACAATAGGCTATAAACCAAGAAAAGTGTGGAAAAATAAGGATGGTGACTTCATATTTGTTAAAGGCAATATTCAACGTGATGAGATTTCAATTATTAACATTTATGCACCCAACCAGAATTCACCTCAATTTATAAGAGAAACTCTAACAGATATGAGGAACTTGATTTCCTCCAGCACCATAATAGTCAGAGATTCTAACACTCCTTTGGCGGTGTTGGATGGATCCACCAAAAAGAAGCTAAGCAAAGAAATGTTAGATTTAAACTTCACTGTTCAACTTTTGGATTTAATAGACATCTAGAGAACATTTCATCCTAACGAAACTTCTCATCAGCCTACAGAACATACTTGAAAATTGATCTCGTCTTAGGTCACAAGTCTAAACTCAGCAAATTTAAAAGAGTAGAAATTATTCCTTGCATCTTCTCAGACCATCATGGAATAAAAGTTCCATGCATCTTCCATGCAAATTTAAAAGAGTAGAAATTATTCTTTGCATCTTTTCAGACCATCATGGAATAAAACTCCATAACAACAGGAATCTGCATACTCATACAAAAACATGGAAAATAAGTAACCTTATGCTGAATAATAGCCAGGTCAAAGACAAGATTAGGAAGAAAATTACTAAATTTTTGGAACAAAACAACAGTGAAGACACAAATTATCAGAACCTCTGGGATACTGTGAAGGCAAGTCCTAAGAGGGAAATTTATAGCACTCCAAGCCTTCCTCAAGAAAAGGGAAAGAGTGGAAGTTAGCAACTTAATGGGACATCTCAAGCAATTGGAAAAGGAAGAACATTCCAATCTCAAACCCAGTAGAGGAAATGGAATACCAAAATTAGAGCAGAATTAAATGAAGTTGAAAACAAAAGGATTATACAACAGATCAATACATCAAAAAGTTGGTTTTTTGAAAAGGTCAATAAAATAGATAAATCTTTGGCTAACCTAACCAGAAAATAAAGAGTAGCATCTCTAATTTCATCAATCAGAAATGGTAAAGACAAAATAACAACAGACTCCTCAGAAATTTAAAAAAATCCTTAATGAATATTGTAAGAAACTCAATTCTCAGAAATATGAAAATCTGAAGGAAATTGACCAATACTTGGAAGCATGCTACCTTCCTAGACTTAGCCAGAATGAAGTGGAAATGTTGAACAGACCTATATCAAGTTCTGAAATAGTATCAACTATACAAAATCTCCCTAAAAAGAAAAGCCCAGGACCAGATGGCTTCACAACAGATTTCTACCAATCCTTTAAAGAGGAACTAGTACCTATATTACTGAACCTTTCCCAAAACAGAAAAAGAAGGAATACTACCCAATGCATTCTATGAAGCAAACATCACCTTGATCCCCAAACCAGGAAAAGACCCAACAAGAAAAGAAAATTATAGACCAATATCACTAATGAATATTGATGCAAAAATATTCAACAAGATCCTAACAAACAGAACCAGCAACACATTAAACAAATTATGCACCACGACCAAGTGGGTTTTATCCCAGGGTCTCAAGGCTGGTTCAATACACATAAATCTATAAATATAATTCATCACATAAACAAATTAAAAACCACAGATCATATGATTCTCTCAATTGATGCAGAAAAATCTTTTGATAATATCCAGCATCATTCATGATCAGAACACTTAAGAAAATGGGTATAGAAGGGAAATTTTTTAAACTGATAGAGCCAGTCTACAGCAAACCCACAGCCAATGTCGTATTGAATGGTTTTAAATTGAAATCATTTCCACTCAGATTAGGAACCAGGCAAGGTTGCCCATTGTTTCCACTGCTTTTTAAACATTGTAATGGAAATTGTAGCCATCACAATTAGGCAAGAAAAGGCGATGAAGGGTATCCACGTAGGGTTAGAAAGAGATCAAACTTTTACTCTTCACAAATGATAATGATTGTATATCTGGATACCAGGGATTCTACTACAAAACTCTTAGAGAAGTGGTCAAGGGATACAGCAGCACCTCAGGTTTTTACATCAACACTCATAAATCTGTAGCCTTTATATATACCAATAATAGTCGTGCTGAAAAAACAATCAAGGACTCTATTGCATTCACAGTAGTGCCAAAGAAGTATTTGGGAGTTTACCTAACAAAGGATGTGAAAGATCTCTATAAAGAGAACTATGAATCTCTAAGAAAAGAAATAGCTGAAGATGTTAACAAATGGAAAAACATACCATGCTCATGGCTGGGAAGAGTCAACATTGTTAAA
>CAUYRH010076252.1:0-49105 GCA_963574655.1 Perodicticus potto | reverse complement strand
GCCAGCCCCATATAACGAAGGTGGTGGGTTCAAACCCGGCCTCTGCCAAACTGAAAACAGAATAGCCGGGTGTTGTAGTGGGCACCTGTAGTCCCAGCTACTAGGGAGGCTGAGGCAAGAGAATCGCCTAAGCCCAGGAGTGGAGGTTGCTGTGAGCTGTGTGACGCCACGGCACTCCACTGAGGGCGATAAAGTGAGACTCTATCTCTAAAAAAAAAACAAAAAAATGGAGACACTGCCACCTCGTGAAGCCATCCTGAGGGAGCAGGGCCTGGCAGATGCTCACGCCCTCCTGGGGCAGCCTGGGCTCCTCTAGGGTGGCCAGGTGCCACAGGTTCAACCAGGAGAGGGTGCTGGCTGCTGTCTATGACCCAGGACCCCTCTTGTGCCTAAGGGGCACTGTGTCCATGCCTTGGCGCAGCTGAGTAACCTAACTGGCGAGCTGGGGGAAGCTACCTGGTTCCCCTATTGGTTGTGGTCATCACAGTCTGACAGGAAGGACGAGCTCACCCTACAGGCCCCCACCACCACCTGCCTGGTATTGAGGAGGCTCTGGGGAGGCACCAGGGACTCGGTGGCAGCAATGCCACAGTATGGCCTCAGCATCCTCCCCACCATGGGGTTGGAGGATACAGCAGAAACCCACAGAGGCCAGGCAGAGCACGGAGGATGTGTCCTCCTGCCAGGACCAGATCATAGATCAGGCCGGACCCTTCCACCCCAGAGCCCCAAACAAAACCAGCAAGTGAACCCCAGAATACATAAGAAAGTGATAATTACAAGTGGAGAATGGCCTCTAGGGCCTCCTGGGGTGGGAAAGGACCTGTGGCCAGGGCAGAGGGCACAGAGGTCCAACAGTGGGCAGAGTGGGAGCAAGGTGGACATGGGTTGCTGGCAGGGAGGGGCTGTGGGCTTTGCTCGACTCTACTGGGGTTAGGGGGCAAGAGGGAGGCTAGGAGCAAAGGGCTGAGTCCCAGTGTGGACCCCTGTGGACTCTCTGGCTGCCCAGACCTCGGAGGTGAGCAGAGCAGCGACCATCCCAGTGTGGGTGGCCAGAGTCCTTGCCTGGCCCTCGGCCTCCCTGGATCTACCAGCCCAATGCGGGTGCAGATGGAGAAGGACATGGGCATGGTGGGGAGGCAGTGTTGTCATCTTTGGAATGATTTGTTTGCTGGGGGTGGGGGGTGGCTGTTTAAAATTCTAATATTCAGATAGCTGAGAGGAGAGCTGTAATTCCCCTCAGGGCAGCTCGATGTGGCCAGGATGCCACCTGCACGTGCTATGCCCCGAGTGTCCTGCTGCTCCATCCTCTCCCTGCTCAGTGCCCTTGCCCCAGCCTCCACTCAAAGCCCAGACAAAGGAGGTGGTAAGGGTCCTGCTCTGCTCTGGGGTCCTGGACCTACCTGGCCAGGCTGTGAGAAAACAGGTGAAGGAAGGACCTGCAAGTGACTCACGCCTATAATTCTGGCACCCTAGGAGGTCAAGGCTGGTGGCCTGCTTGAGCTCAGGAGTTAGAGACCAGCCCGAGCAAGAGTGAGCCCCCCATCTCTGCTAAAAATAAAAATGATAGCCGAGCATTGTGGCAAGCACCTGTAGTCATAGCTACTCGGGAGGCTGAGGCAAGAGAATCACTTGAGCCTAAGAGTTTTTTGTTTGTTTGTTTTGTTTTGTTTGTTTTTGGCCAGGGCTGGGTTTGAACCCGCCACCTCTGGCATATGGGACCGGCGCCCTACTCCTTTGAGCCACAGGAGCCACCCAAGCCTAAGAGTTTGCGGTTGCTGTGAGCTGTGATGATGGCACTGAGACTGTCTCAAAAAAGAAAAAAAAAAAAAATGATGATGGAAGATCCCCTCCCCTGGGAGCACCCAGGCCACCCCACCTCTCTCTACAATGTTGACCAGACCAAGGAGTCTGGATTAGGAGGGAAAGCAACCTGCCAGGAACATATAGGGACTCTCTTCCTTCCTTCCCTACAGTCCCTGCCCACAGAGGAAGTGTCGAGTCCCAGGCTGAGTGCAGTGGGTCCTCCTCTAGCTCTCCATTTGCTGGGAGGTGGTGTGATGCGGGTGCCCAGGAGTGTCTGAGACTCGCCACTAAAGGCAGGACTGTCCGTGTAGGCGTCATTCTCAGCTGGGCACGGGGGAGACCTCGAGAGGCCTGTGTGGGTTTTCTGCCAGCTCTGCAGGTGTGAAGTGGCCTGAAGGCAACCTCGACTCTGTAGGCCCAGGACAGAAGGTGGTGGCCAGGGGACCTGTTTCCCAGTCACACTGGTGGCCCATTGGGCCTCAGGCATGGGGACCCTTCACTAGTAAGCGTCTCAGAGCCTGGACTTCTTTTCTGGTATCCACTGTTACAAAACCAATTCTTGGCTGGCAGAGCCTTCAACAATGGGGGAGTAGGGGTGTGGAGACAAGAGAATGCTTGCAGGGCCTCCACAAGGATGGGCTGAGGCTAGAGACGGCCTCTTGCTGTATTGAGAGAAAAAAGGAGAGGCCTCTTCTCTATAGTGTCACATTGCCTACTCATACTCCCCGGCATGCCCACAGCAGTGGCATCTCTTGGCACCCACCCCGAGCATCAGGCCCATGAGGGAGTGCTTCCTGCCCAAGGGCCACCCTTCAGCAATTCCAGGGCAGGGCAGGGTCCTTGGTTCTGTTAATTCTCCAGGAGGGCCACCTGGGCACCCCACAGTTGTGTCTGCTGCCCTCAGGGGGTAATGCATATTCCCTCAGTGGACTTGGCAAATGTGTTCTAAGGGTTTTCCTTGAGGAGGGACTAGCCTGGGCAAAAACAAGCCCAGTGCGAGGCCGAGGTGGTGGCCAGCAGGTGCATGGTGGGTGCAGGAGGTGCATGGTGAGGGTCGTTGCCCCTAACAGCTGGCCAGGGCCTGGCTTTATTCTGAGGTCATGTGGCTTTAGGAAGAAGACATGCTGGAGTGGGGACGGAGAGTGGACTGGGAGCGATCCTTACTTGTGCCCATTCCTGGAGTGACAGTCCAGCCCCCTCCTGCAGCAAATCAATCCCATGCAGAGTCAGGACCGGTAGCACCGTCCCCGCCCCCACCCTGACTCCATGGCCAAACTGGGGATTGCTCCCCTGAAGCCTGGGCCTTTGGTTGGGGAGCAACCTAGGGTGCCCTCCCAGCCCCAGAAGCCCCTGCCTCTGATGGCCCCACTTTGCGCTGAGGCTCAAAAGGCCTCAGCTGCCCTGGCCAGGGCAGATGTGGAGGGGGAGAGGAGGACAGAGAGAGATGTGCCCACAAACTGCTAGACTATGGAGCAAGACACCAGTGGGTATCTGCTCAGGACTTGAGGAAAATCTCTTTTTGCTGAGTACTAACTGCAAACTCTTGAGCTAAATTCTTTATTATCTTTCATAATCCTGCCAACAGTCCTGCCAGGGAGGCTCAAGTCAATCCCACTTTATAGTTTGGGAAACTGGGGCTCAGCACAGGGGGTAGCCTGGCTGAGTTCTCCTGGCCAGCAGTGGGCAGTGGATCTGGGTGACAAGGTGCACTCTGGGATTCGTCTGGATGCCTGCCCCCATCTGGGGAGCCACACTTGATCTTCAGGGCCCCAGAATGGTACTCACTTCACCTATGAGCACCTCAGGGCCTGGACCTCTTTCCTGGCCTCTCCTTTTCTCTTTCAACACAGTGAAACCTGACTGCCCAAACCAGCTGATGCCTTTTCTGTCCCTAGCTCCATCCCAGGCCCTGAAGGCAGAGAGGGGAAGCTGGTCATGATGTCCTCAGACTGCTGCCAGCCAGCAGAGGGAACACGCAAGGGTCAGGGCTAGGTCTGAGAGATGGGAGGGCCAGCACCATGGTAGGATACCCTGGTCCCTGGTCCCAAGCTGGGACTAAAGGACAAAGCAGCGTGGGGTGAGGTGTTCAGACAAGGAGCCAGCATGTACAAAAGGCCTGAGGCTCAGTCAGCATGTCAGGGCTGAAGCATGAAGGGCCTTAGTGGGATGTGGAGGGACTGGACAGGCACTGGCAGCTTAGGGCTTAGGCTCAAGGCCATGAGCTGCAGTGACACACCTCAGTTTCCTTGGCTGTAGAGTGGGGTCGCTGAAAGGCTTTCAGGCAGACGTCTGGGCAGGGGCCAGACAGTGAATGGGTCAGGGTGTGTGCCATCTATGTCAGCTGTTTCCTATCAGGGGTGCGCGCGGATCCCCACCCCAGGGTCCCAGCCGGGCTGCTGGAAGTTGGGAGCCCTCCACTCCTGCATGTGCATGAGGGCATCAGCCTAGTTATCTGGGCTGTGCTCGTCTGGCTAATCTCACCGGCCGGAGTTTCTGTGCAAACCTCAAGGTCTGTTATCTGCAGCGGGCGGCGGCTGAGGCAGGACGGCCTGTGCTGACGGACAGCCCCGGGAGATGGGCCGATACACGGCCACTCTTGCCCTCCCCACCAGCCCTGCGTGTGTGGGTGGGAAAAATCATTTCAGCTATTTTGCGTTATCACCAGGCCTGGCGCTGCGGCCGATAGGGCCTATTTGTCTTAGATTAGTGGACGGGGGAGGTGTGCTGAGGATGGTGGGGTCAGCCTGGGGTCAGCTCCAGAAACTAGGCCCCACAATGGACCTTAGCTACCTTCTCTGTGTGTCCTAAGAAAGGGGGTCCACACGGGCTTCCCTAGATGAGGCCTCAGGTCCCCAGCCTGCGCCAAGCCCCCCTAGAGGGACATATCCTCTGAGACCCCAGAGCGGCCCTTGAGCAGCCTTGACCTCCCTGCTCCACAACTGGACAGCCCAGGGCTCAGGGAGTAGAACGTGATGCCCAATGGGCCCAAGCATAACACTGCAAGGGCCTGCTCCGCTGGAGGTATGCTGTGGGGGACGTGGAACACGGCGTCTAGCCCAGGAGTGGCCAGGAGCAGAAGGGTCGTGTTTGTCTAGTTAGTGCTTGTGGGTTAGCACATGCTAGAACTTCCTGGGGGTGGGGGTACCATAGGTTTGGAGAGAGCCCAGACCGTACCATATGGAGGCACCAAGTGTCCTACAAAGGGTGGCAGGAGGGGGCCCTGCTGTGCTGACATTTGAGCCAAGTCCCAAGTGAGTGACGGGAAACCAGTGGCCAGCTGAAGACAGTGGGGTGGCATCCAGCACAGCCCGGCAGAGGACCTGAGGCCCAAGTGCATCTGGCCAAGCAAGCAAGAGCAGGGTGGTTGTCTTGGAAACTAGATTCAGAGGTCACAGGTTTCAGCCGATGTGGCCATGGGTGGCTGCCGGCAGATGGACACCTACTTCAGCTGTTCTTCCCCTGATGCCCTCCAGGTCCCCCTCCCAGCATATTGGCCCTGGCCCATCGGGCCCTGTACCCCTGGCCCCTGTCCAGCACCAGCGCTCAGGCCTGCCCTCCCTACACCAGGCCCTATGGGCAGAGACCAGGGGCCATCTATAGCTAGAGGCCACCTCCCCCTGTCCCAGGAGCCAGCAGGCCTGTTGTGCCATGTACTGCTGAGGCAGGACAACGCTGCTGACCCTTTGGCCTAGGTGGCCCCCATGCTGCGGTCAGCGGCTCTTCACCCCAGAGGTGCTGACTCTGCCACAGGGACTCTGGCCACGTGGGAGCCCCCTCCTTGACTTGGTTCTGACTCTGGCTCTGTTGTGGGGTCTAGCAGCCATGGTAGGAACAGCCACACAGGAGCTCGTTGCCATCTGCTCACTCCCTGGCTCGTGTACTTACTTAATGAGTGCCTACTGTGTGCAGCCCTGCTGCAGATATATGGTGTGGATGGAATAAATGGACACCACCCCTGCAGCGGGTGCCACCATGGTGGGGAAAGCTGTCGGTGAGGGGACCAGACTGTGACCAGGAGAAACAGACTGAGAAACAGGAGCCCATGGGGGCCAGTGCCTTTGGGCATCTGTACAGAGAGCTCCCTGGGAGGCGACAAGCCCCATGCCCTGGGGGAGGGACATGCCTGGGGGCTGAGGGCAGTGGGAAGGGCAGCGGGACCAGGTGGGATTTATATGGTGGGGAGCTGGGGTTTTCTCCTGGATCCCACTGGCTCGCGAGAGGGATGGATCGTGGGCTCCAGGGCAGACGCAAAGGGACCCAGGAAAAGACTCAACTGCGAGAGCACTGGCTGAGCGGCCTACACCAGGCACTTGGGCATCCAACTCCTAGATGTGGAAGCATGGGCTGGAGAGGTGGGAGAGGAGTGGACAGTGATTGTACGGCCTGCCTCCCGGTGCTGTGGACACTGTGCTGGTAGGGCTGGGTGGGCAGAGGGCACCTGATGAGGACCACAGGTCTGGAGCAATCCTGGTGGTGGGCGGGGCTGGGTCTGGCCACCAGCCGCATGCTGCCAGCTGACCTCACCCCACTTCCGGGAGTGGCTATCTGCGACCAGGGCAGCCTATCTCGGTCATGGGGCTAATCGAGCCCAGCTTCCTCCTCCCCTCCCACCGGCTTCCTGCCTGACCAGCCAGCCCTTCCCAGACAGCAGCAGGCAGGCCCACCAGGCTTTCACCTGTGGGAGCCTTGATGCCGGCCTTCCAGAAGCTTCCGTCCTGGGCCTGCCAGGTGGCTATGTGTCCTCAGTGAGTGTCCACAGGCAACCAGGAGGATAGGGCTGGCCAGTGGTCACTGGCACAACTGCCCTTGTCACCATGACCATGGCCCGTGTGGCCACCAGTGCAGCCACAAGCACTGCAAGTGTCACTCATGCTGGGACAGTCCTGAGTGTTGCGGGTACCCCTGTTCTAGCTCTTGTCACTGACCCCCTGCGTTTACTGTTACTGCCGCCACTACGATCAGTGCCATTGCTGTGGCCAGTGCCATCACTGCTGCAAAGCATCACCATCACGCCCGCTGGCACAGGGGCGGGCCAGGCTGCCAGCTGTCACCTCTCTCACTAGAGACCTTGGGCCTGTCATGCCCCATTCTGGGCCCAGATTCCTCGTCTGTGGGCTGGGGCAGGGCAGGCCAGGGCATGTGGCTCACATCTGGGTTCAACGCAGCTCCTGGACACCCCAGCAGCACCGCAGTGTCCTCGCCACGGGGGTGTGGCCTCAGCTGGGGATGCATCAGGGTTTCTGTCAAGCCATCTCTCCCCACACTGGTCTGGCTTCTCTACCACCTCCTGCCCTGGGAGGGACATTGAAGCATTGCTTAATAACGCAAGGTGTCCACTCCATGGCTCCCTAGGAGGTGCTGGGGAATTAGGAACAGGGAGGCAAGGGGGAAGGCCGGGCTTCCTGGGGTGCCTGTGCCTGGCACTGCTGGCCCCTGTGCCAGCCCACGTCTGCATGATTGGTGATGACAGCCATTGGGGGCTCAGCACCTTGTGCTGGTGCCGCTCTCACAGACCCACCCCTGAGCCCCAGGGAATGGGTTCTGATCAGTGAGGAAACCAAGGCCCAGCAAGCTGACGGGACTTGCACGAGCTAAGTCTCGCTCAAACCTGGGATGGGGACCAGCCCCAGTGACCCCTGACCCCCAGCCCCTTGCCCGGCCGCATGGCTATAGCTGCATCTTATTTATTTATTACTGTTCTATCTCTGTGCGTAACTTTTGATTTCCTCAACACGTTCTTCCATTCTGGTGGCAGTGGACACAGATGATAAGATCGGTCCCCGGAGATGGGACAAAGGGCCACCATCAGCTTGAGGTCTGGTCATATCCTGCCTGAAAGGGCCGAGCAGGGGCTGAGATGAAGCAAGATGCTATCTCGGGGCTTATTGTGTCTCATGAGGGCCCCCAGTCCTCACATTCCCAGAGTCCAAAGGTGCTTAAAGGCACCCACCTCAGCCCCACAGAACAGGCACCCTGGCGCCCGCCCCCATGCCCCCTACTCAACCAGATGCCCAGTGCCCTGCAGGCAGCATGTGGATGTAGTCAGGAGCTTAGCCCCAGGTCCTGATCTGGGTCCACCCTAGAGTCGCTGTGGGGCCTTGGGCTCAATTTGAGGACCAGTAGGGAACCCCAAGCATTCCTGAGCAGAGGCTTCCCTCCTGAACAGAGGGAAGGAGCTGTTTCTGCAGCAGGGCCCCACCTGCTCTGCCCTCCAGGCCTCCTCCCCTCCTCAGCATCCCCTCCCTGCCCGGATACTGCCTGGCCCCATCATTATTCTTTTCCCTTTTGAACTCAAACTACCCCACCTCACTGTGTGGCCAGGTCCTCCTTGGGCCTCAGTCTTTTCATCTGTAACTGAGTTGATCAGTACATGAAAGCAGATAGCTGTTGGCTCCACATAGAGCCACATGTGGCTTGCACGGGGGTGGGGGGCACATTAGCAATCGATGCCCCTTCTGCCTGCCAGAGACATGGGTTGTGCTGGAGTCACCGGGGTAGAGGTCCTATGCCCCACTTGGAGCCTAGGGCTTGGACAGGTGGAAATGGTGAGACCATGTGAAAGGCCCACAGTTGTGCAGGGGCCTTCTTCCGGAAGGTCTTTTGTGGCTCTGAGGTCCTTGTGGTCCCTTAGGTGGTGATATTGTCTCAGTTATCTCTGGTGGCCAGATGCTTCCTGGGCCAAGAGGGTCAGTCCTTGTCCAAGGCTGAGGGCAGCCCCCAGAGCCTCTGACAAGACCCTCCTCTGACCTTACACCCAGGCTCGAGAGCAGGGACAGGGCCCCCAGGGACAAGTGGACAGGACAAACAGGGACCAGACCCCAACACACCAGCCAGCATTGGCAGCAGGGGATACTGGCCAGGCCAGGCTGAGAGGTGGTCAGCAGGAGGGTGGACATGAAGGAGAGTCTTCAGGGGTGTCTAGAGCACAGGGCCAGGGGCCAAGAGCCCAGGCTGATGAGAGCCAGATGAGGTGAAGATAGTCCTCCCATGCAAAAAGCTTATCTCTCATCCTGCCCTAGCCCGCCTGGCAGGTCATCTGGGATCCTCACCCCAGCTCTCATCTACAGGACCCCTGAATACCAGTGTCCCAGGGTCCAGGAGCTGAGGCGCTCCCCCTCTCCCCTTCACAGGTGGGAAAGCTCAGAGTGCTTAGCTTCTGAGAAGCCTGGAGAGTCTCTGAGCTTTGGGGTGACCTGAAGGCCATTAGGCTCCATGGCCAGGAGACACTGTCCCAAGGAGGGAGAAGAAAGAGCCCTTCCCTGGGCCCAGCACACAGCCCCTGAGGCCAGTAGAGAGACAAGGGCTCCACATGCATCCTGGGGCCCCTCCTGTCAGTCCAGCTGCCATCAGCTGCCCCAGAGCAGGCAGGATGGTGTCTGAGACCGTGTCCCCTACCATGACCTCCTCTGTGTATCCCCATCATGACCTCCTCTGTGTCCCCCCACCATGACCTCCACTGTGTTCCCACTGTGACCCCCTCTGGGACTTTCTCAGAGAAGGCAGTTCTGGGCCCGCGTGGGACCCCACCACCCACCTATCCCTATTCCATGCCCTCATGGGTGTAAGGGGTCCACAGGTCCCAGACCAGGGGCTGGGGGCCGGGCCCCACCCTGTGTGGCCTGCTGTTCCCAGGCGGCTCCAGCTCTGCCATTAGCCGGGGCCAGGGTTCAGCCTGATAAAGATGGGCTGTTGTTCTGTGTCAAAAAATCAATAATTCCCAGCGATGTTCCAAGCGATAGGGAAAGAAGTTCACAGGCACCAGCTGGCAGGTGGGGCGGGCAGGGCCGGGGGCTCCAGCTCGGGCGCCCTCTCTACCGCGCCCTCTCACGGCAGCTGTGGGCAGTGGATGCACAGTGCACTCCAGGCCCAGGTGTGGCCGGGCTGTCCCCCTGCTCACCTGCTGCCCCTTGCTGCCTCTTTTACATAGGCAGTCTGAGAGCCAAGGCTTCTGTGAGGAGGCGGGGTTAGAGTGACCTTGCCCTCCCCAGGGTCATGGGTTCAGGGAGGATACCATGGTGATAGCAGATACAGAGAGGAGGAGGCATGGGCCACAGGGCCCTCCTGTGCCCAGTGGAAGCAGGCCGCCCCTTTTCCCAGGCCATATGCCAGTCTACTTCTAAACACAGGCGCTTATATCCCCAATATTCCGGGGACTTGGGGACATAGCTGTCAGCAGCCTGACCCTGGAGTGGAGCCAGCAGACAAACTTAATAAAATCAAGGTGTCCACTCCATGGCTCCCTAGGAGGTGCTGGGGACAGGGAAGGGGGAGGGCAGGGCTTCCTGGGGTGCCCGTGCCTGGCACTGCTGGCCCCTGTGCCAGCCCACATCCGCATCAGCTCCCAGGACCATTGCTGCTAGCCAACTCTGCCCTAGCTCCAAGCAGAACTGGTCAAGGAGAAGTGCTATACCCAGTGTGCAGGCCCTGGAGTTCTCGACAGACAGGTGTGTCCCATCCCCAGGAACCCCCTCCGGCCAGCCTGGGACCTGTGAATGCAGGGTCCGAAGGAAGCATCTCAGGAAGGCAGTTCTAGGGTTTAAAGCCATTGGTAACCCCTGACCTGGGGTGAGAGGGCACCTTCATCCTGGAAGAACTTGGGGCTCTGCACACCCTACCCACCCTGGGTCAGGCTGACCATCAGGGCATTCTGGGGGCTGTGTTCCCACAGAGGCCTGGCACCCAGCAGGGGCAGGGAAGGATGAACTGGAGACCCCCCAGGAGGCAGTGGGATGGGATCCTCCAGGGTGTGGGTCATCCAGGGCGTCCTGTGTGGTGGGCTGAGCGTTTTCCAGGAATCAGAGACCCTGGGAAAGTCCTTTCCCTCAGTTTCCCCCTCACTGAGAAAGACTTTGGTCTCATTCACCATCCTGTCTCCAGGACTGGGCACCCAAGATTGTAACAGCATTTGGGGGTGGGGGCAAGGGTGGGATGTGCAGTGTGTCTGCGTCCAAGGAGCAGCAGTTCTGCCAACCTCCAGCACGGCTGAGATCTGCAGTTGGATGTGGTATCAGATTTGCAGCAAGGACGCAGAGCCCATTGCACACATCATGCCTTGCGGGTCACAGCTGGGGAAGGCAAGGACCAGATTTTCCTGGGAGTGGGGCAGGTGTCTAGGCCGGAGGCAGGGTGGGCCAGTCCACCAAGCCCTGGAGTGGTTTTGCTTCTAGAGCTCATGTGTGTCAGCGGCCACCATGGCTTTGCGTCTTATCTGGTTGGCGCCATCGACTCCCCTCTCAGTAGCATATATCAGATTACTCCCATTTATGGCCACTGCCTGGGCCACAGCACCTCGGCCTTGCAGGACCATTTTCTGCCCCTCAGCTCAGTGGCTCCCATCTGTGAATGGGAAGGAACAGTGCTGGGGCCCAGTTGCTGCGTGGGATTTGCTGTGAGTGAGGGGGCACAGCTAGGGTTGGGGTCAAAGAGACCTGACTCTCGTGCTGCTTTCTGGATGTGTGAGCTTGGACATGTCCCTTGACCTTTGCAAGCCTTCTGACTGGTGCGAGCAGGAGTAAGCAGTGTCTGCCCCAAAGCTCACTCCTTGTCCCAGTGTCCCAAGTTCTCAGATGGGAGCTGAGGTTTGAGAGGGTTGGGATCTGCCCGGAGCGGGGACCAAGCCCCAACTCCCTTTTGTTCTCTGGTTTGGTATTCAGGTATAGCTTGATCCAGTAGTGCACTGGCTGCCAGTGCTCTGTGGCTCTGGGTCTCCTGTCCCCAGGGGCATGTCAGGCTTCTCTGTACCCTGGCAGGATATCTGGTCAGTGGGACAGCTTGAAGGACATCACCAGTCTTCTGCCAGTAGCCTGGGTAAGGGGGTCTCGCTGCTTCCCCTAGCCTGGAAAACGTCCAAATGGGAGATGCTCCCAGCTCCAGCAGACATCAGGGTCTAGAGGTGGCAGCCCCTTGGCACCCCCATGACAACAGAAAAGCCTCGTAAATGCTGCCCAGGTGTTTGGGTGCCACACAACATGGTCAGGCTCCTTTGCTGATGGGGAGAAAAGCCCTGCGGCCCAGCACCCCTCCCCAGGACAGGGGGCTGCCTTCCTCAGCCCACCCTGGGTCCTACACAGGGGCTTTGGGCAATCACTCCCTCCTCTGGACCCTGGTTGCCCACCTATAAACAGGAAACTAGAAAAGGGACTGGCGGGGAGGGGCCTGGGGGATCAGGGATGTGCCAAAAAGTTGAAAGACCTTGGCTGTGAGCACCCCGCTATCTCTCACCAGGTCCAGCTTTTCTCCCTGCCAGATCTTGGGCCATCATGACATCCACCTGGGACAAACCCTTCCCTCCTAGCCACAGGACAGGAGGCCCAACCACAGGCCTCTGACGTTCAGATGGCCCCCTCCCCTCCTTAGTTCCCAACCCCCACCAGCACAGCTAGGCCCAGTGTGCCCTCACAGTGGCATGGCCTCCCACCTTCCTGCCCCCATGGCCCTGTCCCTGAGCAGTTGAGAGCCCATCTGCTGGAAGGCGGGGCCGGCGCTGTCCTGGTTTGTGGATGTGGATCGTGAGGCTTGGTCATGCAGACTGGCACCCAGGCCCTTCCACGGGCTTATTCTGAGCACTCACTGGCACCCACTGTGGGCTGACCCTGTGCTACACACCCCTGAGCACCTCACCCACCACGTTGTCTCACCTGGCAACAGCTGAGGTGGGTGCTGTGGCCCTGTTTCACACGAGAGGAGATTGAGGCTTAGAGCAGTGGTTCTCAACCTTCCTAATGCCGCAACCCTTTAATACAGTTCCTGTGGGTCATGACTCACAGGTTGAGAACTGCTGGCTTAAGGGAAGTGACCTGTCTGGCTGGGAGCTGGCCAGGCAGGGGGCAGACAGACCCAAGTTCTAGGGCCCAAAGGGCTAACAGAGCTTTAACACTGTCCCCCAGCAGTTGAGTTAGTAAGAGTCAGCCCCCCACCCAACTACCCCCAGGGCAGCACAGTCTCAGGAGGACAGCCACACCCTGGATGGCAGTGGCCCTTCCCCTCCCCTTCCTGTTGTCTGTCTGTCCTAGAGCCACAGCTGTCACCTCAGTCAAGAGAGTCACCCAAGGAGCAGGAGAAGGGCTGGACTTTGGAGTCGGTGATCTCAGACAAGTCACTCATCCTCTATGAAGTGGGCTCCAGGCTCCAGGGGTCTGTGGGATGTGCCCATGAGGGGAGCTGAGCACACAGAGATATTCTGGGAGAGAGTGTGTGTGTGTGCGCACCCCCACAAGCCCCCTGCCCACTGTCCTGGGAAAGTGTGTGTGTGTGTCCGTCCCCACGGGCCCCCTGCCCGCTGTCCTAGGAGAGTGTGTCTGTGCCCCCACGGGCCCCTGCCTGCTGGCCAGCCACCCCTATCTGCATGTGACCTTGGGGAACTGCTCGCCCTCTCTGGCCCCGGCTTCTGTGTTTGCGCAGGACGTGTAGGGAGCAGATGTTCTCAGGGCCACGGCCTGTACTCCAGCCTCCCCACTCATAGAGCCTTCTAGAACCCCAACAGCCTGGGGCTTTCCTCCCCTCCCCTCCTTTTTCTCTCCTCTTTTTGTGACTTTTATCAAAGGCAAACAGCATGATCCCTGAGATAGGGCCACTCCTAGCCATGGCCCAGCTGGCCTGTGGGAGCCACGGGCAGCCCAAGCAGAGTGATAGGCGATTAGATAAGTAGGTGCTGGTGTGGCCACAACCCATCCTGGGTGGGGGCTGGGTGCTGTACTGTGCACTCAGCAGGCCACTGACCATTAGCACACACCAAGCTGGCCCCTTAAAGAGAGGCAGGCCAGTGGAGTTCATGAAGAAGCCCCCACGTTCACTGACGTTCCTACAAACCCATAGGGCACCCTCTTACCTGCTTCCCCAAGTCATATCTGTGTTGGGGGGAACACCAAGGGCCCCCAGTGTCAGAGGGCAGAGGAAGCTCCTCAACCCACCTGGGTTGCCAAGAGAGAACAGTGCTGGCCGCACCAGTGGACACGTCTCTGAGACTTCTGGCCACAGGCCTACAGTGGGGGTTGCACTAGCACCCCTTCTGCAGATGAGGCTAACTAAAGACATTGCACACATGGCCACCAGCAAGCGGGTGGGGCAGGGTTGGCCCAGCTGCTGATTCCAGAGCCCACTCTCCCGCCCAAAGCCCCAGAAGTCCCTGGACTCCAACTAGATCAGCCTGGCCACTCCTTACCCAGGCTCCAGGCTCTGCAGGGTGGGTGGTAGCCTGGCCCTGGGTCAGCAGCGCTCAGCCCAGGCTCCTTTTTCTGTCTCGTCCCCACAGAGTATTGTCAGAGGCTGTCGAACCCACAGAGGCATTTGAATCATAAATATGCAATGGCTCAGATTTTTCATTTGGTTCTTTGCAGATGTTGGGGGGTGAAATTGAATCCTAGCGCAGAGTGTTTGCTCTGGAAATGGCATGTATGGGGTTGTTTGTCAGAATAAATTAGTCCTTATCCCAGTGCTGGGCCTGTAGTGATGGCCACGGTCTCCATGGGAGGGTCCACCCCTGTAATGTGGAGCCTGTCTTGTCTGCAGAAAAGGACACTGAGGCAAGGCAAGGAGGGGCAGCCACAGGACACGCTGGCTGTGCCCCCCACCTCAGCCTAGAAGAGGGTGCTGTGGTCCTGACCAAGCATAGTTCAGGGCCCTGGCTGAAACCCCACCTGCCTGCTCTGTGTACCCACGAGGGGCCTGCGGAGTGTGCAGGCTAAGGCCCTATAATTGGGGGCCTGGATCTATGTTAGGATTGTGAGCTTTGGGGGACAGGGGACATTGTCCCACTTCTCCAGGTGGGGGGACTCTTGGGCAGAACCTGGCTGTCCCTGGCCCCTCTCTGTGCTGGGCTCACCCAGATGTTCTGGAGCTGGGGCAGGAAACAGAGCGATTGGTCACTACAGGCCGCCAGAGTAGGACACCTCCCCCTGGAAGCCCACCCTGGCCACACAGCCCCAGCAGGAGAAGAGATCTATGAACTGCTTGTGCCTGGGGGCAGGAGGGGATGTCTGGCCACAGACTGTTCTCCAGTTGCCCCCAGGGCAGAGGCTGTGTCTCCCTCTCACTGCCACAGGTGTGCACAGGGGGTGACTACACAACTACAGCCAGGAGTCCAGAGACGCGGGGTAGGTCTGGCCCGCCTTCGTCTGAGTTCCTAGTGGGCTTTGGTGCTCCTCAGCCTCCCCAGTGTGGTTGGGAGGCCATCTCCACGGCCACCACTGTCTGCGTCCTCTGGCTACTATAGAGGCCATTTTAGAAACAACTGTGCCACCTTCCGCCCATTGCTCTACCTGCCGTCCCTGTCTTGGCAGCCCGTGTCCTCCAGGCCCCTTGGCCCTCACGATGGCTCATCCTCACCAATGCCTCCGTTCATCCTCAGACCTGAGCTGGGTCTGCCAGGAGCGGGTGGCCTCACCCACCCCCACTTTTCCGGTGCAGTTCCACTTCCGGTCTCTGGAGGTGCTAACTGGGCTTTAACCACGCTTGAACCTGTTCTGGCCACATGGGGGTTGGGCAGGAAGTAGGTTTTGCAAGCAGATGGATGTTGAGCATCACCAGGGGCCGCCGTGGACGGCTGCCTAGGTCACACCTTGCTCAAGGGCACTGGGCAGGGCTGGGTGATCAGCCATGCTCCCCTCGCCTGCCAAAGCACCTGTGTGCCCACGTCCACCTGCAGGAGGCGCTCTGTCAGCACACAACCTTAGGAATAGCTGGCCCCAGCCCTGGACCAGGTGCAGGTTGTCATAGTGACTGTCACCCTGCTCCCAGTCCCACATCCCTCCACCCCCTGGGCTCCCTGGAGGCCCCTACTCAACCCCCACAACCAAGCCCTTCAAGTGCAGAACGGCTGCCTGTATCGGCAGCCGGCCCTCTCTGGCGGTGCGTGATATCCAGAAGAAATGCCAGCCACACTCTTATCTGGGAGGCTGGAGGCCACCCTACAGTTCCGATTAGGGAGCAGAGCCGTTTGCCGAGGGTGCAGAGCAGGCTGGGTGGGCAGGAGCTAGAGGCAGGCTAGAGCCCAGTACTGCAGCAAGTGGGGCCTCAGCCCCCAACCAGTGTGGCCAGGGAGCAGGTACGGAGACTGCAGGCCACAACATGGCCCAGGAGCAGTGGCTTCTGTCACAGGTGTTGTGGACACAGGAGAAAGTCACACATCTCAGGTGGGGGTCCTCTTCCTGCCCTACCCTGGCCCACACAGCCCCAGCAGGAGAAGTGGTCTATGAGTGGCCTTGTCCTCAGGCCTGAGTACAAGCCCACCTGTCTGGCTCAGAGCATTTCTGCCTGTCTGGGTGCAGTCTGGATGCCTCCCCTTGGCCTCGCTGCCCTGAGTGGGGGGTCATGGGAGGGGCGATCCACAGGCTTATCACTGGTGGATCTCAGGACCTGACAGACAGATGGACAAAGTGCCTGGCCGACCCCCTGGGGAAGTCTTCCCCCTTTCTCCAACACCCACCTGAGGGCCTGGCAGGGGCCAGAGACACAAGTGTACCCAGGACAGGAGGGTCTGGGACCCAGCTTTGTGGCCTCCATGGACCTTCGTTCTGTCTATAAGGGGATAAACATCACAGGAACAGATGACTGGGTGTCCCCATAGAGCCATGTCCTGTCCCTGAGCTGGGCCCCAGCCCTCACTGGCCACCCGCTCTATGCTAAGCCCTGCAGGAAACAGGGTGGCCAGGGGTCAAAGCACAGGGCCGGGCCCTAGGCATCCTGGGTGGGCTGGCAGAGGACGTGGTCCCTTGTGGACAGCCATGAGGCCACCTGGCCTGCTTTCTGTTGCCACCCTCCTGCCCTGGCTCGTCCCCCACTAGGGGCTGACAAAGGGGCAGCTCCTCTCTCTGCCTCAGTCCTGGGTCAGCCTCCGTCCTGGGTCTCTGCCATCTTATCTGCCTGAGAAGACAAAGACCCAGTTAAAACGTTTTAGCAGGCCTCCCAGAGTATTTACATGTTATCTCTGCCATTAGGCGGGTAGTTATCTGATAATCGGCCCATTAAGGCCACAGCCTGCCCAATCGGGGCTCCAGGAAGTGGGGCCGCCACAGTGATGCAGCCAGGGACAGGACAGGCCACGTGAGGCCTCCGTGGGCCAGGTAGCCCATCCTTCCCAGCAGAGAGTGTGTGTCCTGTGAGGGAGGGGCTGCATCCTCCCTGCGGTCCCATAGGAGGCTGAGGCCCAAGGAGAAAGGTGGCAGCTGGGCTGAGTGTCCTGGGGGTGCCTGGCAGGTGAGCACCCTCATCCGAGTGCAGCTTCTGGGGGCTCCAGGCACCCCTGGTGGCCACACCATTCACACCTTTGGCCCACCTGATAACCCAGGACAATCTCACCTCACAAGCCTTAACTTAATTATATCTGCACAGACCCTTTTTCCAAATGAGGGCACATTCTTACAAGTGGATGCATTTCTTGGGGGTCGCAAGTCAGCACATGACACAAGGTCATTGGATCCACTCAGTCCTGTAGCCCAAGAAATTGCCATGGGCAGGTGCAGCCCCAGGGGTGCCTGCCCTCCTCTGCCCTGGGTAACCCCATGCCTCACACCTGCCCTGTGTCTCTGCAGATGAGCTGGAGCTGGTGCTGCAGGATGGGCAGAAACGTGTGCGGGCCCGACTCAGCCTCGCAGTGGGCCTGTCCTGGGGCCCATTCAGTGGAAACATCCAGACCAGAGCCTCATCCCCTGGGCAGACAGAACCGGTAAGGAGCCCCGACCAGAGCCCCTCCACACAGTGCAGGGCAGCGTCGACTAGGGCACAACCCCTTTGTGTGCAACTGTGGGGGACACAGAGGGCTGGGGCCCAGGGGAGCCTTCAGGACCCCAAGGAGGGCTTCTTTAAGTGGGACCTAGTGGTGTTGGGGACAGTGGAGACGCCTATGCTTAGGGAGAGAGCCCAGGGCCATCCCCATGGGTCCTTCTGTGAGGCCTTGGGCACAAGTGCACATGGTTCTCATGGCCTGTCCACACTCACTAATGTCCCTTTGTGACAGGGCTCCTGTCCCCTGGCACAGCTCCAAAGGCAATCCCCCACCCACCCCACCTGACACGAATCCCCCTGCTGTCCATCTGGGATTCACCTTCCACTTTCAGCAAAATGGTCTGGTTTCCTCTTGCAAATTGGCAGGGAGAGGTATGACAAGGTCTCTTTTTAAATATGCCTCAGTTAGGTGGCGCCTGCAGCTCAAGCGGCTAGGGCGCCAGCCACATACACCAGAGCTGGTGGGTTTGAATCTGGCCCAGGCCTGCCAAACAATGGCAACTACAACCAAAAAAAAAATGGCCGGGCGTTGTGGCAGGTGCCTGTGGTTCCAGCTACTCGGGAGGCTGAGGCAAGAAAATCGCTTAAGCCCAGGAATTGGAGGTTGCTGTGAGCTGTGATGCCACAGCACTGTACCCAGAGTGATAGCGTGAGGCTCTGTCTCCAAAAATATATATGTATATGCCTCAGTTAAGAAAGGGCATGAATGTATAGCATCTGGTAGGGACCATGGGGCCACGATGTGGTCGCAACAGCATGGCAGGAATTAGGGGGCTTGTGCAGGAAGGTGTCCAAGCCCTGAGGGCGCCCACTGGCAGGCTGGCTGGCACCCTAGGTTGGTCCTCTCAAGTCCAGGGTTAGGTGCTCCCAATATGCAGGTGCAGCCATGGCTTGGTCTCTGTTTGATTCTGTTATGGCATCCAGGCATGGCTTAATCCAGGGTAAGCACTGGCTGGCAGTGCCATGTTGTGCTGGGTCTCTTGGTCCTGATCATCCACCCAGGCATGGACTCAGCCTGCTCTGGGTCCTCAGCAGGTGAGGAGGGGGCTGTGAGTGCCAGGTTTCCCCAGCTTCTGGAGGCCAGGGTGCTGGTAGCTCTGACCAGCTCTGAGCTGACAATTAAGGCTCCTGCTCTCAGCCTAGGAAACACAGGTGCCATGAGTGCAGCCTCAGCTGTTTCCACGGGACTGGTGGAAAGCAGCAGTCAGGCCTCCAGCTGCAGCCCCTGGGACCTGGTGCCCACAGCCCACTCCACTTGCCATGCACCATGAAATCTGGGTCATGCTGAGTCGGAATCTCTGTGCTGGGGCTGGGCCTCTGGACAGTGGAAAAGCCAGCCAGGGTTTAGATGTGCAGCCCAGCTGAGAGGCCAGCTGAGAGGGGCAGGTGCTTGTCCCAGGCTGTTCAGCAAGACAGCAGGAGGCTGGCCCAGGACTGAGGGCATTGGCCGTTGTAGTCAGGCTGTCCACCTTGTGCAGGGCCCACACCCTGAGGTCTCCTGCCTATATCCCCTTTCTTTGTTATGGGCCACCAGGCAGGCCATACCCACTCTGAACCTCCACTTCCTTGGCCTTTGGGGCCTTGGGCAAGACACAGGGGCCATGAAGGTCCTTTAGGCCTGGTCCTGCAGACCCTGCCACCTCCCTACAGAGGAAAAGGTGGGCAGCACTGTGAGCTGGCCTCTGGGCAGGAAGGTGACAGTGCACACAGTGTGAGACCATCTAGGGGTGGAGTGTGAGGCAAGGCACAGCTCAGTGAGTGCTGTGGCCAGCAGCCTGCAGGAGGGGTAACTGCCTTGCCCTGTGGCCCCAAGCAGGCAGGTGGGAAAATACTATGAAAGTTCAAGGGTAGTTGATTTTGGCTGCAAGGAAGGAGCCAGGTTACAGGTCCACCATGGGAAGGAAGCTGTGGTGCTTAGAGCTGGCTCTGTAGGAAGTGAGTTTCCTGTCACTGGACATGTGCAAGCAGCAGTTGGCTCTTCTGGGACCCTTGGATGTAGAGACTCTGACAGGCATTTAATGATTGGGAGGAGAAAAGGAGTGGGGTGACTGGGAGTTAGGTGGCACTTACCTCTCAACACTTAAGGGTCAAGAAAATGTGTATGTTGTGACCAGGAGCAAAGACAGGAGTAGTGGGGGGCTGAGATGGGGCTTTCACTGTGTTTAGCTCCTCTCTCCTCTGCCCGCTCCTGGGGGATGGTCAGCCTACCCAAGACAGGCGGGCACGTGTTCAGGACACACTCTGCATGCCCGTCCCACATGTGGCCCCGCTTCTCCTCCCCACCCTATGAGGCGGGTACTAGCACCCCCATTTTACAGATGAGAAAGCTGAGGGTCAGCAAGGTTAACGACTTGCCCAAGTCCTCAGGATCAAATTGTAGAATTAGAACCCATGTCCGCCCACCCCTGGAGAGCCTCCAATATTCCTCAGTGACAGGGTTGAGGGGCTGGTGTCAGCCCAAGAGCCCAGCCTGTCCCCACCAGCCACCCTGGCCCCAGCTTCAGTCAGCCCCACCCTCCCTGCCTGCCTCCTCCTCACCAGGGGGTTGTGTTCTCCTTGGGGCAGGGGTGTGGGTTGTCCTGGGGAGACCCACACTAGGTTAAAGACGCTCTGCCCTCGAGATAATGTCGGGACGGGAGGAAGAGGAGTGTTTGGGCCCTTGCACGGCAGCCAGAGGAAGGGGCCCTGCTTGCCCCTCAGCTTTATCTCCTACAGAATTAGAGCCTTGATTAACCCTTATCTTCCCAGCGAGGCGTTATCTCCACTTTGGCGCCGAGTGTCCAGACACACCGTACAAGATGATTGATTTCTTAAAGATATGAATGCCTTTCTGATATTCATTTATTGTCTAAATATTTTTGCTAACATTTCAGCAGGCCCCTTATCCTTCTGAGCTGATGGGTCCCAGTTCTCTTCCTCGCACCTCCCAAGGAAGATGTTCTCCCTCCCCTAGATTGTTCTATCAGTGGCCAGACAGTTTGTCTTTTCTCTTTGGAGAAGGAGAAGGGAGGGGGCGTGGATCTGATGCTGTGACCCTTCCCCACAGGTCTCCTGAGGGCTGGGGGTTGCTCCCAGACAGGGGTGAGTGATGGACAGGGAAGCTCCCCCACAATCCCTATACACTGGAACTGGAGGTATCCAGGAAGGAAACTGAGTGCACAGAGCCCTGGCCAGGGGTCAAGAGTGTTAGTTCTGGCACTGACTTGCTGTGTGGCCTGAACCATGTTCCTTCCCTGGTCCAGCAGTCACCTCCACCATTGGCAAATCAAGAGTTGAAGGAGAGAATCCTTAGGGGCCCAGCCAGCTCCAAAATTTAAAGTCAGATACCAAAGAAATGCTCATGATGGTAGATGGATCAATGGATGATGAAGGAGTGGCTGGATGGATAGGTGGGTGGGTGAGTGGATCGGTAGATAGATGGATGGATGGATGAGTGGATGGGTAACAAATGGGTGGGTGGATGGGTGGATTAGTAGGTGGATGGATGTATAGATGGTAGGTGAATGGATGAGTGAATGGATGGATGGATGGATGGATGGATGAGTAAATGGATAAGCGAGCGGATGGATGGGTGAGGAGATGGATGGTTCAATGGATGGATGGATGGATGAGCAAATGGATGAATGAATGAATGGAAGGGTGAGTGTATGGGTGGATGAATGGATGGATAGTGAATGGGTGGGTATATGGATGAATGGGTGGGTGGATGGGTGGATTAGTAGGTGGATGGATGTATAGATGGTAGGTGAATGGATGAGTGAATGGATGGATGGATGGATGGATGGATGGATGAGTAAATGGATAAACGAGTGGATGGATGGGTGAGGAGATGGATGGTTCAATGGATGGATGGATGGATGGATGAGCAAATGGATGAATGAATGAATGGAGGGGTGAGTGTATGGGTGGATGAATGGATGGATAGTGAATGGGTGGGTATATGAATGAATAGGTGGGTGGATGGATGGATAGATGGATGGATGAGTGAATGGAGGGGTGAGTGCATGGATGGATGGGTGGATGAGTGGATAGATAGTGAATGGGTGGGTATATGGATGAATGGGTGGGTGGGTGGGTGGATGGATGGATGGATGAGTGGATAGATGGATAGATGAGTGAATGGATGAATGAGTGGATAGATGGGTGAGTGAATGGATGGGTGAGTGGAAGGGTGGATAGATGAATGGATGGATGAGTGGATGGATAGTGAATGGGTGGGTATAAGGATGAATGGGTGGGTGGGTAGATGGGTGGATGAGTAGGTAGATGGATATATGGATGGTGAGTAGATAGATGAGTGAATGAATGGGTGAGTGGATAAATGGATGGATCGAGGAATGAGTGGATGGATGGGTGAGTGGATGGATGGATGGATAAATGGATAAGTAAGTGAATGGATGGGTGAGTAGATGGATGAATGGATTTATGTGTGGATTGATGGATGGATGGATGGATGGATAGATGGATGGATGGATGAGTGGATGGATGGGTGAGTGGATGAGTAGATGGATAGATGTGTGGATGAGTGGATGGATAGTGAATGGGTGGGTATATGAATGGATGGGTGGATGAGTGGATGGATGGGTAAATAGGTGGGGGTATGGGTGAGTGGATGGATGGGTCAATGGGTGGGCAGATGGGTGAGTGAGTGAATGGATGTGGATGGATAGTGGGTGGGTGAGTAGGTGGTTGGGTGGATGGATAAGTGGATCGATGAGCGAGTAGATGGATGGTCAAGGTGTCTGCAGGGCAGGGCTGCTCCCAGCCTCTTCTGGTTCCTGGTAGTCCCAGCTTATCCTTGGTATGTAGATGGAGTGCTCCAGCCCACCTCTGTCTTCACTGGGCCTTCTCTCTATCCCCTCCTTCTAAGGACAAGAGTCTTTGGGTTTAGGGCCTACTCTAATCCTGGAGGAGCTCATCTCAAAAACTGTAACTTAGCATGTCTGCAAAGACCCTTTGTGCAAATAAGGTCACATTCACAGGCTCCAAGTGGGCCTCTTGGGGGCCACTATTCAGCTCACTCCACAGAACCAGCACAGCTGGAGCTCCATGGGTGGGACCCCTGGCCCTCCACTGGGTGGCCCTGAGCAGATGGCCAGGTTTGGCCTCAGCTGGAGCAGGCAGGAGAGGAGGGCATCCTGAAGTGCCCTGAGGCTGGTGGGTACTCAGGAGGCCTGCTGTTGGCTTTTCTGAGCCTCTGGGTATGCTTCCTCTCCATGCCTCAGGTTCCCTGCCTGCAGTAGGAGCTGGGAAAGTGTCCCAGGGTCTAGGAGGCACTGATGGCTTGGTGGACTCTGGAACCTCTCTCAACACCCCAGAAGGCCCCAGCTCAGAGCTAAGAAAAGCTTCTCCTTGAGTCCTGGCAACCCTGCCCCCATAAGCCAGAGTAGGACTGGCCACCTTCCAGGGTCCCTGTATCTCACTGCCTGTGGGGAGGCAGGAGAGCACCAGGTTGTCTCCCAAGGGGCAGAGAGAGCTCAGTCACACTGCCGGACCCCGCTCTCCCTGTCCCCTGTCCCACTATTCCATCCCTCACTGTCTCTCACTGTCCCCATCCCACACTGTCCCTGTCTCACCATTCCATGGCCTTCACCATCCACATCACCATCCCCTGTCCCTCATTGCCCATGTTCCTTATCTCTGACTGTCCCCATCTCTCACTGTCCCCACCACTCACTGTCCCCATCCCCCTCAGCCTCATGCCTGTCTCCACCCATCCCTGTTTGTCACTTCTCCCTCTCAATGTCCACCAGCTATCTCTTGCTGGCCTCCCTACTCTGGTGTCCACCCTGGGAGACTTGGTCCTGCGCAGACATCCCCGGCACCTGGCACGTGGTTGACCCTCAGGAGCTGCATGCAGAATGAATGAAGGGGCACACAGTGAGGGAGTGGATGACAGGGATGCAGGGCCAAGGGAGGTCCCACAGACCTGTGAAGTGGCTCCTCACAGGGTCTGGGGCGGTAGATGTGCCAAGGCCCAGCCATTACCTCTGCTGAAGGTGGGCAGGGGGATAGAGGACAGGGCCCCCCATCAGAGCCACCCTGGCTGCCATAGCCTCAGCCCCAACACCACAAACCTGTCCCTGGCTTCTCTGCCCTGCAGTGATGGGGGAGGTCCCCCTCTAGCCTCTTCATGAGATGCACAGTGGCTTTGGGAGCAGCCTCCGATAAGCTGCCAAGGTGGACACAGTGCAAGTGCAGCCGATGGTTATCGTGTGAGCACAGAATCGAGACACTGACCCCTTTGTTGGGGGGAACAAGGAGCATTCTCAGATCCACCTAGAGAGTTTTAAGTGACTGCCTGTTATCCTGGGGCTGAGTAGGGCTGGCTGGGGACCCAGGAGTGGGGCCAGGCAACCTGAGGGGCAGTGGCAGGGCAGGCTCGGGGCCCCTTGCAGACCCAGGACACACCTAACTGGCCTGGCACAGAGCACAGGCAGGGACATCCATGGGAGTTGGCAGGAGAGCCTAGTGGGAAGGGAAGAAGAGTTGCCCTCCTGGCACCCTGCAGTTCATGAGAAAGGTCAGGGAGCCCTGGGCTGGTGTCTGCAACCCCCAGGAGAAGGCTGTGTCCAGCTGTCAGGAAAAGGGAAAAGGTGACTATGAGACAAAGAAAGAAAATCAAGTAAACGGGCAGCCCCTGCTGCGTCAGCCCTGCAGGAGAAACAGTGACATCTACTTCCTGACCCGGCGTTGTCCTCGGGCCCCCAGCTGTCTCTCACTGTCACCAGCCGCTGCTTCTGGGACAGGCAGACAGGTGGCTGTGGGCTGACCACAGGGGTCCAGCTAGCTGGCACAGGCGAGAAACTGGCTCAGGGTTGGCTGGTCATTGGCCACCTGTGGGTTGGGTGGCTGCTCAGGCCTCTCCCCAGGAGCCATTGTCCCCACATCCCAAGGGGCCAAGGGCAGACTCACAGGGAATCTCCCAGCCTATCCTCACAGAAGTGGGGGTGCCTGGCTATGAAGGGAGTGCAGCTGGGAAGGCCCTAGTGGTCAGCCTCACAGCCCTGATCCCCTGACCTGCATCGTAATGTGGGATGAGGGCCCCCACCTCCATGGGACACAGCCAGCCAGGCATCCCCCCTTCAGCTGGCATAGGCACCACATAGGTGCCCCCAAAGTGTTGGGGTGCACTTGGTGGGTCGCCCGGACTAGCCAGGAACATGGCGCCCTCCCTGCGCCAGGAAACTCCCCAGGAAAGCCAGGGCTTAATGCAGCGTCAGCAAAGTTGTGCGCGTGTGTTTTTATCATGCTGGGAACATGCTGCTTCCGAGGGTGATAAGCATGAAACCAACCGGGAGGCTGTCAGTCTCAGTTTGAGGGTTTAGAAATATTGGGACGAATAATTAGATTTCATATCGTTACCGCAGCACCCATCGGAGGATCAGGCAGATTAATTTTTCTCACCCTCCTCCACTCATTAATATTCATTAGAGACTCGGGAAGGCCCGGGAGGGAGGGCAGGCCCCAGCCGCCTGTGGAGAGCTGCCTGCCCAGCTTGGGTGTGGCAGGGATGCGAGAGCCGCTGGTCATCAGTCTTTGTGTCAGGCCCCTGCCCACCCCTGTGACTACACCAGACACCCTGTCTGAGCCAGCAGGGAGCCCACCCACTGCCACACTGAAAATCACCAGGGTGTCTACGAAAAGAGGCGTGCCTACCTGACCCCAGTCTTCCCGAAGCAGGTCCTTTGGTGGAGATGCCCACCCAAAACTGACACTGGCACTTGCTGTCCTGGGCCAGGCCTAGCCCAGCAGAACCCCCATATGTCCCTCCTGGGCCCAAAGCCATCACCCTGTCTCCGATCCTGCCAGGCCAAAAGGGACAGTGAGAGCCAGGGCAGTGAAACAAGTGTTTACCATGTGCTATGACACGGGCTTCACACTGGTCACTACTTATAGCATCTTGAGAGGAAACCAAGTCGTAGAGATGGGAGCTGGCAGAACGGGGATGGGCCTAGGGCACGTGGGGTTTAGGCCTCATCTCCATCCTCAAAACAGTGCCAAGTGGGGAAACGACATCGCCCACTCCCAGATGAGAAAGCCCAGCTGATGAGTGGAGTGGCTTCATGTTGGGACTGCAGCGCTGTGGCCAGAGCTCTCCCTCAGCAATGGCTGGCTTATCTTTGCTGTCTGTTCTGTGACTGAGCCATATGGCTACAGGCAGGTGACGCAGAAGCCCTGACCTTGCTAGGAGTCCCCAGCCCACAGGCCTTATCTTGTGGGACCCCTGGGTCTGCTGTGTGCTGTGTGCAAGAGTCCAAAAGCAGAGGTGGTCCAGGGTGGCCACTGGGAGTCTGGGCAGTGCCCTGCCCCAGGCCACAGTGGAAGGCCACGCCTTGACTGGACCCAGCTGCCTGGCCCTGCAACCAATGAGGTCCTCACACACACAGGCAAAGCCCAGGAGAGCTCATGGGCTTGGGCCTAGAGGAGATGACCTGAACCCTGTCAGGCACACTACCTGCACTCTATTGCCAGCCTGGCTTCTCCTTCCTAGCATGGCAGCAGCCACCAACTGCTCTATTCACCATAGGGGTACACAAAACTGTCCCGTGCAGGTGTCATTTCCAGGTGAGAGCAGGTGGTGCTGTTTTTCAGTGAAAAGTTATGATGCACAAAGTTTCTGATTAAGAAGCATTTATTTGTATAGAACAAAAAGTGAGTGGGTTTACAGAAAAATATTTGAGCATGGACACATGCTTACCTCTAGATGTGGCACCTAGGTGGCTCAGGTGGGTGACCACCATGCAGAGAGCAGGCACAGAACCCAGGTCAGGTGCTGGGGCTTAGGAGGCGACTGAGGCTCGCATCACAGTTACCCCCACCTGCAGGGGCAAGGCAAAGCCAGGCTTCTGCCCCAGCTGCCTTCCTCCTCCTGCCCTGGGTCTGTGCCTTGTTCCCTCCACCTCTAATTCAGGCAGACCACCCCGCCCCTTCCCAACCCTTCTGGCACCAGGTTGCATCGGGACAGGGGCCATGTGCATTTCCTCTGCTGCCTGCTGCCGTGCTGGGGACCAGGGCTTGAGGGGCAGCAGGAAGTGAGGCTGGCTGCAAGGGCCCAGCCCAGGGGCTCTTCCCTTCCGGGCTCTCAGCCTGAGCCCCAGAGGGACAGCACAGCTGGGCCTGAGGCAGTGCCAGCACCCTCTCTCTCTCCTGTGCCTCAATTTCCTTGCCTGTGAGATGGAGCAGTGGACACTGCCTGCTCTCCAGGGTGACTATGAGGCCAGGGGGCAGGCCCTTGAGGAGGGGGCAATGCCAAGCCGGTCTCAGGGTGGGGACAGCGTGCTAAGCCTGAGCTGGTATTCAGGGTGTGCTATGTGCTGGCCCTGGGAATGGACAGGGACACAGGCAACCCTGCATTGCCTGGCACCAGGAAGGGGCAGACACCTGGCCAGGGGGGACACAAAGTCCATCTACGGAGGGGCTATCAGGGCTATGTAGAGAGGCTATGCACAGTCCAGCCCACACATGTGAGGTCTATAGCCCCCTGCGCTGGGTGGGCACCCAGGAAGGGAGAGAACACCGATCTGGGTGTGAGTCAAACTCTGCCACACACTGGCTATATGACCATGGGGACACTGTTGACCTCTCTGGGCCTGTTTCCAAAGGAACCCACCACCCAGCCATGGAGGGTACATGCCCTGCTGGGCCTGTGTCCCCACGTGCTGCAGAAGCCCCCAGTCATGCCCTCCTATGTGACTGACATCCCCACATTCCTGCCCGCAGAGCCCATCCCTGACCCAGCTGCTGGTGGATGAGGCCTGCTGGCTGCAGATGCTGCCCCAGGCCCTGACCCAGGCTGAAGCCAACTTGGAGATCTACAGGAAAGGTCGGTATCACTTGGCGCTGCCCCTCCCGCAGCCTTCCGGAAGGTGGGGCAGCGGCTTCTTTTCCCTTAAAGGAAACCAGCCTACATGGGCTGAGGGCGGGGGGCAACATAGCCTGGCCATCACAGCCACCATCCCTAGTGGCTGGTAAATACCCATCTGGGGCTGGCAAAGGACCCAAGGCAGGCCCTCTCCCCAGACAGACAATCAAAGGCCACAAACCCACTTACAGAGGCACCCTCCACACACACTCGGCAGGCTGGGGCCAGGCCAGACATCTGCCCTGCTGGGAACACTGTCACCCCCACACCTCCTCCCAGCCAGCCTATGAGTGCCTTGGGCCTCTAGGAGACCACAGGACCAGTGGCAGGGACCTGAGGTCCAGGTGGACCAGGGCCCCATGGTCCAGCTAGGCCCAGGAACCATCAGCAGGATGATGTTTGAGCCCAGCTGTGCCCCTTACCAGCAAGTCCTTCATCTTATAGGGTCTGTTTCTATATCTGGAAAAGGGGCCCAATGCGCTCTGCCTCCCTCTTGCCTCTCCCACCTGCTGGGGGGGCATCCCTCTCAGAGAGAGCCTGTACTCATCAGCTACATGGACACTCTAGTTGCGCCCTGGAAGCCCTATCCCTGAGGAGACTGAGGTGCAGCCTTCCTAGCACCTAGGACTCTTGGGGTCAGGGCTGGGGGACCTCTCCTTACAAATGAGGTGGCATAGGCCAGAGGGGAGAATATAGACAGCATCAGACTCCTGCAGCCACAAAGGGGCCACCCGTGCAAGGGAGTCACTGGGAGGGCCACGCACGTGTGCCCACACCCGGCACAGGGCCCATTTTTGCCAGTAGAGGCAAAGCTCTGAGAGCCAAAGGCCACTGGGAGTGTAGGGCAGGGACAGGGGTCATCCTGTGAACCCTCCCCCAGCCTCACGGTGACAAGTGTGCAGAGTGGAGCTCCATGGGACCTAGGTCAGGGTCTCACCCCAAGGCAGAGGGCATCTTGGATCCCCCACCCCACCTACCCAGAGGAGGCTGGGAAGAGCACACTCAAGGGCCAGGCACAGGCTGCACGCAGCCAGCATGGGTTTGCATGCCCAGCCAGGATGTGAGCCAGTTAGCACTGCCCTTCCTGCCGGCCGGGTCAGCAGGGGTCCAGCTAAGTGTTTCCATCCAGAAAGGACAGGGATCTTAGATTGCAATGCTAATGAGGTGACACTACTCCTGGTTCTGTTCCCGGGTGACCTACAAGGCCCTCACGTAGCCAGGGTCCACCTGCCAGTGGAGACTGCCCTCAGGGCAGTGGCCATCTCTGGCTTGAGGCCTGCTGCCCCAGCCCACCCACCACTCCCAGGGTAGCACAGCCCCCAAACACTGCCAGGAGGTGAACCAGCCACCCTCATGGCCTGGGTTTTGCTGGCCAAGACTGCCCCCTGCAGGCCGTCACAGGAGCAACCATGCTTGACCAACTCTGGATCCCTGGCCAGTCCAGCCTCTCCCTGGGACATGTCCTCCTTGTCACCCTTCCTGGAAAATGCTCTTGGGGATTCCACCAAGACCATATGACAACCAGTCACATCTAAAGATGTGGCGCATCATTAAGATGGGGGGAGCTGGCAGTGCCAAGCCCAGCAGTGCCGGTCCTAGAGTCAGGGATGCCTGTATCCCCCCCCCAGATGACACCCTCTGGTGCAGGGTCACCAAGCCGGTGCCCACGGGTGGACTCCTGAGTGTGCTCCTCACGGCTGAGCCCTGCAGCACCCCCAGCCACCCCGTGAAGGAGGAGCCGGCAAAGCCTACATGCCCGGCCCCCACGCACAGTGACATCCAGCTCCTGCCCCAGCAGGCTGGGATGGCGTCCATCCTTGCCACAGCCATCGTCAACAGTGAGTGCACCTCCCTGTCCCTGATGGCCCTGCTCCAGCCACAGGGCTGCAATGCCATCCACATCCAGAGGCTGAAGACCCACAAAGCCCTGCCACTGCCAGGCTCTGGGCTGCTAAACCAAAGAGGGACTGCTGGGGTGGAGGTGCACTGCAGGGGGCCGAGAGCATCCCCCAAGGGGGCTTCAGGCTGCTGACACTGAGGGGAAAGCACAGGGATGGTCATGTGGTCACTCTAAGTGACCACAGGGGCAGACGGCCAGGCTGCAAAGAGTTAGCTCCACAGAGACCAGAGGGTCCTGGAGCCTAGTCACACCATGGGGAAAGGCCCAGGCAGGCTGATGGGCTTGAGACACAGATCTGACTTTGTCCAACCATCATGCCCAACCAGAAGACCTGATCCTCCACTAGAGGAGGGGAAGTGGACATTGTGGGCTTGGAGCAGAGCAGGCCCCAGTTCACTACGCCTGGGTGACCCTGCAGTAGCCGTCCTGTGCACACAGGGTGTCACATAGCAGTTCTGGCCTCAGCCCCTAGATGCCATACCACTCCCATTGACAGCTGTGACAGCTATCTCAGCCACATGTCCCTGGGGGACAAAGCCCCCTAGTGGAGAACCCATTGCCAACGGCTCTCCAAACCTCAGAATGTGGCCATGAGAAGTGGGATTGGCTCACCCACAGTACTTATGTGCCACCCACTACACACCCAATGCTGGGACAGAGGCCTGCCCTAGGGAACCACCCTCCAGGGACAAACAGGGCCTCACCAAGGGGGGGCCGCCTACCCCATAAAGGCAGCATGAGGGTGTAGCTAATGGGAACTGTCCTGATTTTTGTTTAAAAACTATCCTGGTTTTTGTTTAAAAACCTCCATCTGTTTAGTGGTCACTATAGGGTTGCAAAACTGGATAAAATTGACTTGGGGGGGCGGTGCTTGAAGCAGGCAGACGCAGCTGGGAACAGAGAGTAAGCAAGCATGAGGCTGGGGCTAAGGTGTAGTCACCCAAGACAGCAGTCAGCTCCCCACCTGAGAAATCAGGGGAGAAGCCCTCACTAAACATTCTGAGCCCCCACCACAGAGTCCACTGAGGGACATGGGATAGAGCCAATGGCCGTGGCCAGAGCTGGATGGGGCCTCTGGACCTGGATGTGGTGTGGGGGAGGAGCATTCCACATAGACAGAAAGCATCCGAACAGTGGGGGCCCAAAGAGGGGAATGGGCTGGGGTCTGCCAAGACTAAAGGCTGAAATGTGACCACTGAGCTTAGCAACATGGTGGTCACTGTAGCCCCACCAGGAACACTGCAGCCAAGTGGGTGAGTAGTGGAAGCTTGCAGAGGGCACACAGAGCCCAGTGTTTAGAGGCTGGGGCTGGTGGGTCTGGTATTTGGCCATAGTGGCTGTGTTGTGCACTGAAGGAAAGGCTGGGGGAACAGTTTCCATGGGAGGGGGAAGGAGTTTTGTGGGGGTCCTGGCTGGTCCTGTCCTTTCCTGGGAGCAAAGGACGTGAGGGAATACGGAGTTGGGAGGGAGGCAAGAAAGGGTTCTCCCAGGCCAGCTCACCCACCTCACTGGGCAGGTCTGGGACTTGCCACCACTGGTCTTATGGGTACATGGGAGACCCGACTCCAGGGCAACACCCGACGGTGACAATAGAGGCTCAACAGGGAGAGTGTGTCAGGGAGGGCCTCACGTCCTCCACAGCCCTGGAGGCCAACAGCTGGCTACTCCAATGGGCAGCTATAGTTTCCCCGGGTGTGAGTTTCCTCCTCTGGGGTCCAAGGTCCTCATCAGGTCCCGGTAACTTCCCTAGAGAGGAACCGCAGAGAGCTAAACACTGTGTTCATTCCCAGCCAGTGCTCTGGGCAAGCTATGTGAGCCAGCTTAATTCTGGGCCTGTCTCCACTGCAAGGGGCACAGGGCAGTGCCAGCCTCAAGGTGCTGATGCAGGTTCCAAGGACTTGCACTGCCCAGGACAGCTCATGGTCAGGAGGTGACCATTCTAGCTAAAAGTCCAGGCCACCTCTCCCCACACCCCAGCTGGCAGCACAGCTCTCTGCAGGGACCTCACAGACCCCAAAGCAAATGGACCACCAGCCTCTCAGATGCTGGGTGCCCACTCAAGGCCTCAATGCAGCGAGGACAGACTGATGGCCCACTAAAGGGGAACTTGAGAAACAGAAATAACTTGATAGGAAGGAGAGCTGAGCCAGAAAATTGCCCGAAAAACTAGGAGGAAGAAGCTCCACAATAGACAGGCACTTAAATTCCGTAAGAGGCAAAAGATGGAAAACTGGTCGCCAAGGGAAGGGGTGCAAGGAGAGGCCCACTACTTCTGAGATAACACAGGCTCAGGACAGACATCAGAGAAGCCGGGCAAGAAACCAGATATTACGTGTTCTCTAAATGCACCAGCTCAGAAGCCAGATAAGGGATCCCAGGGCCCCTGGTTCCATACCAAGGTCAAGGTCTTCAGCCAAGGGCCTGACCGAGCAGGGATCTGGGGCAAGACTAACAGAACATTCCTTAAAATCCTGCCTTAAAGACGCTGAGGACAGAAGCCTGCTCAAGCACCTACTAGAAAAAAATCCTTACCAGAGGGTCTGACCACCCGAAGCAGTTGTAAGCCCCACCAAATCTGAGAAGTTCCAAGCAGCCCAGTTAGGGATAAACTTGGCAAATTCCCCACATTTGACATCATCAGTAACTGACACAGAGCCATGCAGGTATGGAGTCGGGGGCGGGCGGGGGGCCCTCCGGGCCTTACCACCCCTCAAGGCCACAGTCTGTCATCCTTGTGGCTGACTGCTTGGGACTGTGCACGTCAGCTCCTGTGCTGCTATCACACACGGTTCCTTGTCCACAGCCTCCCCAGTCCATTGTTAAACACACACCAACTGCCCTTGCCTGTATGTGGCCACCCAGCCATGTTGTGGGTGCCCAGCCTCACCCTGGCAGGGTCCACTACCACATGCACACTCTTTCCTGGGGACCCATGAGGCCCCCTCCTTACAGGGCCCACCGTCAGAAGGAGCCCCCTAGGAAGCCACTCAGAGGTGTCCCAAAGTGGGGGCAGGGTTACCAAAGGAGGAGGTGTAACATGGCTGGGCAGCACCTGCGGTCAGTCAGGACAAGGCCCTCACTCTACAAGAGGATGCAGCCTCAAAATGGGTGGTGGGCTGCTCCCTGCTGCCCATGCCCCCTCAGCACACCCACCTCTCACCCCACAGAAGACGTTTTCCCCTGCAAGGATTGCGGTATCTGGTACCGGAGCGAGCGCAACCTGCAGGCCCACCTCCTGTACTACTGTGCCAGCCGCCAGAGCACTGGCTCTCCGGCCACAGCAGCCATGGATGAGAAGCCCAAGGAGACCTACCCCAACGAGCGAGTCTGCCCCTTCCCGCAATGCCGAAAAAGCTGCCCCAGTGCCAGCTCCCTGGAGATTCACATGCGCAGTCACAGCGGTGAGTCCCCACGCACACCCACATCCACTCCCCACCTGGCCCTGCACACTGGGGGCAAATATGGCATACTGCCCAAGAGAGCCAAGGTGCTGACTAAGCCCATGCAGTCTTCCCACGGCGTCCAGAGTAGACAGCCCACCTGCAGCTGTCCATATGGTCAGCTTGGGGCTGAGAGACAAGAGGTCCACACGCAGCCCCCACACAGATCAAGGCCCTGGGTCCAGTACCCGCCTTTCTGGTCGTGAAGCCCAAGACCAGGCCAGGCTCTGGAGCTGGCCCTAACTTACCTGTTTTCCAGGGGAGCGGCCATTCGTGTGCCTGATCTGCCTGTCAGCCTTCACCACCAAGGCCAACTGTGAGCGGCACCTCAAGGTGCACACAGACACGCTGAGTGGTAGGTGGGCAGGCCGGGCAGAGGGGTCTGTGGGCCACACCCTTGGCCCCAGGGCCCTGACCACAGCATGGCCCACAGGTGTTTGTCACAGCTGTGGCTTCATTTCCACCACAAGGGACATCCTCTACAGCCACCTGGTCACCAACCACATGGTCTGCCAGCCTGGTTCTAAGGGTGAGATCTACTCGCCAGGGGCTGGACACCCAGCTGCCAAGCTGCCCCCAGGTGAGCTCAGTTGGGGCCACAACTGCCCCTTAGGTCCCTAAGGAGTGGGGGTGGGGGGGCTTAGTCTACAAGGCAGGTAGGAGCCAATTTCAGCCTCACCCTAAACAGTTCCCAGGGCTCACCCCTCCAGCTCTGGCCCAGCCAGGTCCTGCCTCAGGCCTGAAGTGGGCCCCTGTGGTCTCCATGCAGACAGTCTGGCCAGCATCCAGCAGCACCCGGTTCTGCATGGCCCTCTGGCCTCCAAAGACCTGGGCGTAGCGCCCACTTCATCACCAGGACTGGACAGGAAGGTTGTGGCCGAGGCCACCAATGGAATCGCCCCCCAGAATGAAGGCACCAGCGAGCCACCAGCAGCCCCCAGGAGCATCAAGGTGGAGGCAGCAGAGGAGTCCGAGGCGGCCCGCGCCCCGAGCGACCCAGGGCCTCAGGCCCCGTCGCGGACCCCATCTCCGAACAGCCCAGCCCCGGCCAGGGTGAAGGCTGAGTTGTCCAGCCCCACTCCTGGCTCCAGCCCGGTGCCCGGGGAGCTGGGGCTGGCCGGAGCCCTCTTCGTGCCGCAGTACGTTTTGGGGTCTGATACAGGCGCGGCACACCCGGCCCCTGTGGCGCCCCCGGCCTCTGAGATCCTGGCCAAGATGTCCGAGCTGGTGCACAGCCGGCTGCAGCAAGGCACCGGGAGCGCGCAGGCGGGCCTTTTCGCAGGGGCCCCCAAGGGCGCCACGTGCTTCGAGTGCGAGATCACCTTCAGCAACGTCAACAACTACTACGTGCACAAGCGCCTCTACTGCTCCGGCCGCCGCGCGCCGGAGGACGTGCCCTCCGTGCGCAGGCCCAAGGCGAACCCCGGCCCGGCCCGCGCGCCTCCCGGCCCGCCCGGAGAGACCGACGCGGCGCGCTCGTCGCCGGGCCCCGGGGCGCGCGAGGACGGCGCGGGCGGTGCAGCCACGCCCGAGGACGGGGCGGGCGGGCGGGGCAGCGAGGGCAGCCAGAGCCCCGGCAGCTCAGTGGACGACGCGGACGACGACCCCAGCCGCACACTGTGCGAGGCCTGCAACATCCGCTTCAGTCGCCACGAGACCTACACGGTGCACAAGCGCTACTACTGCGCTTCGCGCCACGATCCCCCGCCGCGCCGCCCGACCGCTGCCCCGGGACCCACGCCGGCCGCGCCCCCAGCCCCGCCCGTGCGCACGCGTAAGCGCCGAAAGCTCTACGAGCTGCACGCGGCTGGCGCCCCTCCCCCCGGCTCGGCCGGCCCCGCCCCGCCCGCTCCCGAGCCGCCTGCGTCGCCGCGGCCCGGAAGCGGAAGCGGAAGCGGCGCCGGCCCCGCCCCTGCGTGCTCGCCCGGCCCGGCCGCCGACGGCCCCATAGACCTGAGCAAGAAGCCGCGGCGCCAGGCGCCGGCACCCGGGCCCCCAGCGCTGGCCGACTACCATGAGTGCACGGCCTGCCGGGTGAGCTTCCACAGCCTCGAGGCCTACCTGGCGCACAAGAAGTACTCGTGCCCAGCCGCACCGCCCCCTGGCGCGCTCGGCCTGCCCGCCGCCGCCTGCCCGTACTGTCCGGCCGGCGGCCCGGTGCGCGGGGACCTGCTGCAGCACTTCGGCCTGGCCCACGGTCTGCTACTGGGCGCGCCCCTGGCCGGCCCGGGGGCCGAGGCCCGGACGCCGGCCGAGCGTGGCCCTTCGGCCGCCGCCTCGCCCTCGCCCTCGCCCGCCGCCTCTCCGCAGCCCGGGTCCCGCAGCCTGCGAGACGGTCTCGGCTCCGAGCCCCCAGAGCCGCCGCTCGGCCCGGCCAGCGGCAGCCCGCGGCCCGGCCCGCCCCCGTCGCCGCTGCCGCCCTCTCACTCGGACAAGGGCGTCCAGACCCCCAGCAAGAGCGCGCAGGCGCCGGTGCCCAACGGCAATCACAGGTACTGCCGTCTGTGCAACATCAAGTTCAGCAGCCTGTCAACCTTCATCGCCCACAAGAAGTATTACTGCTCCTCGCATGCCGCCGAGCATGTGAAGTGAGCACCACACTACAGACTGCGCACGCTTTGCACGCCGCCCCGCCCGGGAAGCTTACCAGACACGGGCCTCGGCAGAGGGGCTGCTGGGGGCAGCGCCGCCCGGACCCTTGGCACTTAATAAAGAAGTTCAATTTGATGGGCACAGCGGCGGAGCAGCCTGGTTCTCTGAGCACAAGGGCCCGCAAATACACAGCCAGGGCCTCTGGTGCCCTCTGTGTACCCATCATCGTTCCTGGTTTGCACACAGGTCCCTGCTGCAGCCGCACAGCTAGGGGTCATAGAAGCTGGACAGGGCCCTGGGCCAGTCTGAGGCCACAGTACGCATTCTAACCACTGCCCTGCCCTACTGCTCTGGACCTCTCACTGCTGCCTCCCTCCAGGATTCAACCAGCAGCACTGGCTTGACCACTGGGCACTAGAAAAGTGTCATCCTGGTCTGGTCAATCACCCTTCCACCTTCTTGGTGCCTGGGCATCGCCTGTCCAGTCTCAGATACCAGGGACTGCAAGGATGGTGTGTCACGGGGAGGGTGAAGCTCTATGATCAGCAAGGCTGGGGAGAAAACAGGAAGTGGACAGGCAGGGAGACTAAGACCCAGAGCATCCATTGGCCATGAGGGGGCAAGTCCTGACCCAGTGCTAGCAGGTGCAGCCTGCCACTTCAGAGCCAGGGCTGGTGGACACCTGTAATGACTGGGTCAGTGCAGGGCACCCCACCCTATCTACCTTACCCCACTGGGCTGTGAGGACTGCACAGGCCCCACTGGATTAAGGGGAGGTTTTAGTAAACTTAGTTGCCCACACTTTGGCCATGGATCGTGTGCTCTCCGGCCTGCTGTTTTGCTAGAGAACAAAGACATCCGTTTGTCTCCAACTTTGGTTGAAGTAACCAAATGTTTTCCAAATGGTTTTACTCAACAGCCTATGGTAAATGCAGGTGAACTCTGAGCCTTTTGCCCCAGAGTAACTCTGAGGCCGTGCAGCCCACTGGCTAGTTCACCTTCCACCCAGCCCTAAGGATGACAGGCTCATGGGCCCTACACATCTGACACCCCTTCCCACTTAATGCGTGTCTAACCAGACACTAGACAGGCAGGGTCCCTGCTCTCACAGGGGTCCTGGGCTCTAGGGGAGTCAGCTGTGGAGGGTCCCGAGTGAGCCAGGCTGCCTTGGCCAGCTGGTCAATTGGATGGAGGGCTAGGCCCCGCCTCTAAGGCAGACCACAGGTGACACTGCACACACTCTTTGTCAATCTGGACCAGTGCAGAGTTACTATGTGAACAATTACAAGTAACATTTTTAAGGGGCTGGGGAGCACCAGGGAACTGGTATGGGAGGGGCCATAGATACTCCAAGTGGAAAGCCCATTGCAGACTCAGGCAGAATCAGATGTCCTCAGCCCCTCTGGCCGCACCTCCTGCAGAGCACCCTGTAACTGGTGAGGCACCTGCAAGTTAGCCTTCACTGACCTACAATGCACCCAAATGAGCCTCAGTTTCCATACTTGTGAAATGGGGGCAGGAGTTACCTTCCAGGTGATCCTATAATCCCTTCTGTGTGTTGTGCTAGGAGACAGCAGCATTGGGCTAGCACCAATTCCCTAAACCAACCTAAGCCTGACCCACATGGCCAGAGGCCCCATGCCAACCCAGGACTTGCCTCTGGCATACACCCTTCTTGGACCAATTTTCTCACCGTTCAGACAACATCAGTGCTGCTCCCCCACAACTCCCACCTGTGCTTCCCCCAAATTCTGAGATGTACCTCCCAGCCTCCGCCTACCTTGCAGCCCTGTTCCTGCAGTGGCCAGGGCACCCCACCTCTGTCCAGGAGGCCTGGTGCCCTGTTCACGAACACCCCTCCGGCACCTTGCCCTGTGGCTCGTTCTCTCTACCAGGAGGGGTTCAAGGTTCTGGATCTGGCCATCCCTGGGCCTCTCCTCAGAGTTCTTCCACGCTCACTGCCTGGGCACATGGACTCCTCCCTGATTCTCTAATCTGGCCACACCTCTCCTGGGCCCCAGACCTACAGAGCCACTGCCCTGGGACAGCACCTCAGGTATCCCTCCAGGGCCTGGCCATGTCCGTGAACGACTGGCCTTCAGACCAGTGCCGACATCCTCACCAGCCCTCTGCCCTTGGAGCCTTGTCCTCACTCTTCACTGTCAAAGCAGCTCAATGGAGTCCAGACCCACCCACCCCACCCCCCATGACCAGTCCCATCCATTCTGCTGACTCACAGCCCCAGGACTTTGCCAGTGAGTCTTCTTTCCCTGAACAGCCACTCGAATTCTCCCCAAGAGTCTGAGTGGCCCTGCCTCTTAGGTATGGTCATCATGTCTCCCAGCTTTCTGCTTTGCCTGGGGGACAGCCTGGCCACCTCCAGGCCACTCTCCTCTGTGAAATTAGTCCTATTAGTGTTCCGTGGCCCACTTGGAGGTCCGATGGGGCCCACCTCTGCCTGGTCCCACTAACCCACCACCCCTGTTTTGGCCCACCCAGGGATACCCTCCCAGTGCCCTCTGCAGCCCCCTGGAAAGACGACCTTTCCTGTCTTTGCCACTCCGCTTAGGTGTCCCTCTTCAGGGGCCCTGGCACCCTGCTTATTCCCTCAGAATGATGATCACTCCTGAGTCTCGGTCCTCTTACTCTCCTGGCTGGCTTGTCAGCCCCATGAGAGCTGGAGTCCCACCTACCTGGACCCCTGCCCTCAGGCACTAGCACATGACTAGTACCAAGGAGGGGCCAGGGTGCTGATGTGCAAGGACTAGCAGGCAAAGTAGCAGGCCCCTCACGTGTCCAGCAGTCAGCTTCAATCACAGGCTCTGAGGTCAGACATCCAGCCCCCTGCTTTCCCCATCATGGGCACTGAGGTCAGCCCTCCAGCCCCACTGGGCTGCCCCCAATCACAGGCTCTCAGGTTAGCCTCCCAGTCCCCCAGTTCCCACCAATCACAGGCTTCAGATCAGCACCCCCAGGCTTCCTGCCATCATAGGCTCTGAGGTCTGAATCTCCAGGCCCCCCTGCTTGCCCCGTCACAGACTCTTAATGTTGGCCTCCCCAGCCCCCTGGGCTTTCTTGCCCCCCATCACAGGCTCTGAGATCAGTCCTCCAGCACCCCTGGGCTTCCCCCCAATCACAGGCTCTGAGGTCAGTACCCCCAGCACCCCAGAATTCCCACCAATCACAGGCTCTGAGGTCAGCACCCCCAGGGCTTCCTCCCACTCACAGGCTCTGAGGTGAGCACCTGCCCCTGGCCTAGCCTTCGACTTTGGTTGTGTCCCATCAACTCTATCTCCCTGAGATGGTCCTGAGCAGTGACACCACATGGCACCATTGTCCCACCCATCACACAGCCGTGATACATGGTCAACACTCTCAGCCCAATGAGTCTTGTGCGTACAACACCGTGTCATGGAGCCACACCTCTGAGCACCTATGTCCCAGCAGCTCAAGCTGCCCCCACCCCATGCCCTGCTCTCCCTAAAAAACTCCTCCCCTCGAGACTGGCCTGAATGGCCCTGGTCTGCCCCTCAGCAGAACCCAGGCAAGGGCAACTCGCCCCACCCGAGCCAGTGGGATACAGGGCCACTTGGCTCTCCCCCAGATCCTTCCCTCTGCCAGGCACAGTGTCCAGCCTCTCTGCTACCCTGCAGGTAGTGTGCTCTACCCACACCCTCTCATGGGTGAGGCCACATGCCACCGCCACATCTGTCTGCTGCCTTCCAGCCTCTGCACCTCCTTCTCACTGCTGGCCATGCTCCTGGACATGGGCTTCCCACCTGCCCGACTGACAGAAGCCCTCTCCAGGCTGCCTAGGGTTGGGGAGCCGGGGCCAGCCATGCTGCTGGCAGTGTGTCTGCCACTCAGGGGAGGGGGGCGCGCAGAGCAGGATGTCATCGCTGGCGCTAGGGGTGCTGCGCACCGTCCGGCTCACCCCATCCCCTCCCGCCAACCCCCTCAGGACTTTGGCTTTGGACTCAAGGCAGGTGGAGCCTCAGGATGCCAGAGGACAGCAGAGGCTAGTGGGCTCAGCTAGCCACAGCCTGTCCCAGCCGGGCCCACCCACCCTGTCTGCGCAGCCCCCACCCTCGCCCTCTGTCTGCCCCATCTGCCCAGACTCCATCCCCGCCCTCCGTCCTCCCCATCTACGCGACCCCCACCCTCGGTCTGCCCAGACTGGGCGGCCCCCAATCGCTGCCTTCCATCCGCCCCGACTATGCAGCCACCACCCACTCCCGTCTCAACCTCACAGACGCTGCCTCCTGGGAGGAGCCCTGTGAGCTCACCTTGGGCTGGGGACGGCCTCCTGGAGAAAACCAAACACAGCGAGGGATACAGCCCCAGAGGTGGCCACCCACCTCTGGAGGAGCTTGACCTCTGGATTTGGACCAGGGCAGGAGCCACAAGGGAGAAACAAGGTGGCCCCAGGCAGAATCCCAACCCAGAACTGCTTGCATGAGGGCCCTAGAGGCACATCCTCAGGGCAGGGAGCCCTACTCCGCTCTGTCCCCTCTGAGCCCCGGCCCTGCACTTCCCTCCCCACCCAGGCGCAACCAGTCCTTTGCCCTCTGCCTTTGCCTCCCGGTCCACCTGCCCAGGAAGAGTAGGTTCTGGGATGCAGTTGCCCCAGTTTCCTGGAGCACACCTCCCCGGGGACTGCCTGCCTCAGTGTAGTCGGGACCAATGGAGAATACTCATTCCAGGGCCTTCCAGCCCGCCCAGACCTGGGAATCTATTTTGTAAGCTCTCAGGAGATTCTTCTCCCAGACCACCAGAACCTAGCCCTCTAGCCTCCCAAGCAGGTGCAGACACAGTCCTGCTGATAGCCCTTTGGTGGCCAGCTCTCTGTCCAAGGACCACCTGCACTCCTGAAAGGAGTATGTGTTTGGTCACCCCCATCTTTGACTCCCACCAAGTCCCATCCTGCTATCCATCCATCACCTGGGGAAGCACTCTGAAACCCGCCCACTGCCTGAGGTTACACTGCTGAGGAGAGCAGCCCTGGCACTTGGTGTCTGGAAGCACAGGAAGGAGGGCATTCTAGAACAGGGCATTTGGGCACGTGGGGGTAAGGGGTGCATAGCGAAGCAGCTTGGGCCTCAGATGGGGAGGAAGTGTTCTGGGCCCCCGGGCACAGCCCATCTTCCCCCGACATCACTGATGGGGGCATGATGCCACCAGCCTGCGGCAGAGCCACACAGAGTATAGTGCCCGAGCCTGGGCCTAAGCCTACACACCTGGTTAAACACCTCAATTCTAAAACAGCTCAGGGGCTGCATGAGTGGCCTTCCCTTGGCCCTAACAGGATCTCTGGCTATTAAAAGCAGGCCTGGGCCTCTCCTGAGGCTGAGCACAGTGGCTGTGCTTTTGGCCTTGCCCTCCCAGCCATCTGCCTCACTGGGCACCTTGGTGTTTTTGGCAACTGACACTGGCCACATTACCCTAACTCCTCTTCATTCCTGAGCTGATTACAACCTCATCAGGCCCTGGTATGGGGGGCCTCTCAGGGGACAGAGCCACCTCACAGGTCTTCCCTTCTGCCTTTGGGGGGAGGGAGTAGAGAGGTGACCTCTGGATCCTTCCAAAATTGAACTTGGAGATAGCAAGGACGTCTGCAGAGTCAGGTGAGTTTTGGCCTGGAGTCCAGCAGTCTGCAGGTAAGATGGAGGGCCAGGGGCAGGGAGGAGCCTGGGGGAAGACGCTGTCAGGGAGGCAAGTCAGAAGCCAAAGGTGCTGCCCACTTTAAAGACCAAAGGCACCAGGTAGCAGCTGCATGCTGGGCAGGTGCTCCCAGAAGACCTCACATCACCCCGAGAAGGTCCTACCCATCCATCCCAAGACGACTGAGCAAAGCTGAGTCTGTTCATGTGCTCTGGGCCACTTGCATGTCTTTGGCTGCTGCTAATTTTACCTGGTTACTGTTTGTCTGTATTGAGGCTGCTGATTTCTGTATGTGACTTTTATATCCTGTGGAATGCAAAGGAACATAACTGAAGTCGAGTGGTCACAGGGCTGGCTCCTGCTGCAGGTTCCAGGTCAGAACCTGCTCCTTGCCCTTCAACCTGCAGAGCCAGCAGCCTGGACCTGTGCCCTCCCTGCTGCAGCCTCCCTCCTCCTGCCTCTTACACATTTGGGGCCCACTTGGATCTTGCAGGCCCCTGTCTCCATATTAAGTTGAGATGGTCAGCACCCTCAGTCCTTTCTACTACCCAACCTCCCCTCTGCCTTCTAACAACTCTGACTGCACGTGTATGGGCATCTGGGATATGGATCTCTACAGGGGCGTCTTTTTACTTTCAACCATTCTCGTCTGTAAGTTTTAGGTGAAAATGGCTCATAGCTGCACCCTGACTGGCAGGCTAAGTCTGCGCATATTTGTCAGATTGCTGACACATGTGTTATAATACTTGGAATGGTCCCCACCATCTTCTTGGTTTTTTTTTTTTTAAATCCCACTTTGTCTACAGCTCTCTTTTTCAACTTTCTGCTTTTCTTTTGGATTTATTAGTCTTTCTCTCTTTTGTTTTTACCCTACGTCATTTTATTTCTTATTTTTGTGGATTTTTTGGAGACAGGGTCTGACTCTGTCACCAGGCTGAAGCACTGTGGCATCGGCCTAGCTCATAGCAACCTTAGACTCCTGGACTCAAGCGATCTTCCTGCCTCAGCCTCCTGAGTCACTGGGAGCTTCCAGCCCGTGCCCAGTTAGCACCTGTTTCATTACTGTGGAGGGAGTGGAGGGCAGAGACTGCCGGGCCATGGACAGTCTGGCACGGATCCTCCCACCATCACATTCTTCTGTAACAGCGTTAGTGGGTATTCTGTTAATAAGGTTCTCACTGTGAGAAACTATGCTATTTATCTAAAAGGTCTTTGATTTTCCCTAATCCTTGAGTGAGAAGTTAGCTAGGAATTCACTCCAGCCTGACAGTTCATTTTCCTCATTCTTTGAAGATGAGGCTCCACATTCCATGATTCTCATTGTTGATGAGGGGTAGTCAGCTGTCTTTCTTTTCTCCTTGCTTCTTTCCAGAGCTCTTCGTCTTTACCAGTCCGTAATTTAGTGGATGACATATAATTTAATGTAATAGTTATTTAAATTTTAGTACATTTTAACTAAATGTGGATTTTTTAATTTACCCTCCCTGTAATCCCAGCACTCTGGGAGGCCAAGACGGATGGATCCCTTGAGCTCAGGAGTTCATCAAGACCAGCCTGAGCAAGAGTGAGACTCTGTCTCTAAAAATACCCAGGCATTGTGGCGGGAACCTATGGTCCCAGCTACTCAGGAGGCTGAGACAAGAGGATCACTTGAGCCCCCCAGGAGTTTGAGGTTGCTGTGAACTATGATGCCATGGCACTCTACTGAGGGTAACATGGTGAGACTCTGTCTCAAAAGAAAAAAATTACCCTTTCTGGCATTCATTAAGGTTCCTGCCCCTCAGAGTTCTTATCTTTCATCAGTTTTTTAAAAATCCTCACTCATGTTGTCTTTGAGTGCTGCCTCTCTTCCTCATTCTCCCCTTCTGGAAAACTCTGTTTAGACTTAGATTCTCTCCTTATCTCCTCTGTACCTCTTAGATTCTCTTTCAAATTTTCTATTTTCTTATATCTGATGGGATAATTCTTCTAATGTATTTTATAGTCAACAAATTCCCTCTTCGTGTGTGTTATCTGTTGTTTAATCTGTCAGTGAATATTTTTGACAGTATTTGTCATTTCTAAAATTGAAAAGGCACATTCTGATGATGGCAATGATAATGTTAGTGATGGTGGTGATAACGAAGGCGGTGAAGGTGGTGATGTTGATGATGTTAGTGATGATGACGATGGTGGTGATGGCCACAGTGGTGACGATGGTGCTGATTATGGCAGTAGTATATGATGGTGGTAATGATGATAATGGTGGTGATGATGGTGTGTGATGACACTGATGGTGGGGATGATTATGAAAATAATAATTAAAACCGCCAAACCTTAACCACTGTGGCCTGCACTTGTGGTTTTGTGCACATAAGTTTGGCAAGTCTATGAGTATTCATGTCTCATGATCATTGGAACTGAGATTTCCCAACTGTGTTCAGCATGGCCCTTGAATCCCTTATGTGTCAAGGACCTGTTGGAAGTTGGAGTCATAGAGATGAGTGGAGGGGGAGGGCAAATGGTGGCAGAGGGGATGGCCCCACCCGGCAGGCTGTGGTCCCTGACACTCACAGTCAGTTCACCCAGCTCCCACCTGGGGCTGCCTGGAATGACAGGGAAGGCTGACTCCATACGCTGGCACAAGAGACTCAGTTGTGCCAGCGTACATAGGTGCCCTCCGTCTCCCACCATCCCCTCTGCTATCCCCAGCCCACCTCCCATGCCCCTCTGCCTTCCCTGTCAGGCAGCCCTCTGGTGAATGCAGCTCCAGGGACAACTCCCGGGCTGCTGTCCTTCCCTTGTGGTGCTGAAATCGCCCTGACTGCTTTTGTCCCGCAGAGAAAGGGTGCACGGGGCAATCAGGCAGCATAGGACTGAGCAACAAGGCTGTCTATCTCACCCCTCATTGCAAGTGAAAATGGAGGCCTGGGGAGGGGGTGATTTGCCAAAGTCATAGAACTCACAGAAGTAATACACGACAACTGAGATTTATCAGGCACTTTCTACGTGTCAGGCGCTGTGCTGAGTGTTTACACGCGGCTGTCCACACAGCAAGCCAGACAGCAGGACCCCGCTATTTCACCCCCTCGGCAGAGAAGAGGTATCTGTCAGCAGCAGAGCTGGGCCTGCAGGCACACCCTCAGCCCATGCAGACCTTCCCTGCACCCCTCCCTCACCCTAGATCTCAGTGGCCCATCAATCCTCTAGGACAGGACAGAGACAGCCAGAGCAGCACTAGTTTCACCCCCACCAATAATGTCCGTAGGCTGTCTGCCACTGTGGTGAATTCTCAAGCCACGAGCCTCCTATGGACAGCCTCATTTCACATATTTTCTCACGTGTCGCCCAAGAGCAAACAGGCTCACCACCCTCGGCAGCAAAGAGGCCTCCGGCAACATCCCCCAGGGTTGCGGTTGCTGCTGTGTCCCCCCCAGGAGAATGCCTGGCTGTTTAAACTGATGTCACAGAGAAGTATTTGTTGGCATGTAAAGATGTTCGCAACAGATTGAAGGAAAAGACAGGCTGTAAGTAATAGGTGGACACTCTCTCCTATTTGCAAAATGTGTGCATATTTAATAGCCACCACTGGTCAGGAGCTTGCAAAGTGCTGGGCCCTGGGCAAGGCCCTTGGCATTTTATGTGGCCATCATAACTATGCCCTGTGGCAAGGACTGTTATTGCTCCCATTTTTCAGAAAAGAAAGGGAGTCTCAAATGAAGTGACTCACTTAAGGCCACACACCTACTGCACTGCAAAGCTGGGGTTGGACGTCTCTCCTACAAAACTGTTGCCCTCAGCCCCAGGGCTCGGTGGCCTCTCTTGCCCCACAGAACCTCAGAAAGACCTGAAGAAAGGAACAAAGTCAGACAACTGGGCTACTTTATTTTCTTTATCTGCAATTATAAATAAGGGTTTATTTTTCTGATTAGAAAAAATTATGAGGAGTCTGTGTTCAAGGGCTCACCTGCTCCCAGCATCCTCCCTGGATGTGGTCCTAAAGACCAGAGCAGGGCACGGGTGAGGGAGGGCTGCTCTGCTGCCTTAGAGGTGACTTCTTAAGATGTCAGGCCTCACGGGCTTGGCAAGTATGTGATCATCCAGCAAGGGAGGGTCAGCTCCGGGGAGGAGGTTTTCCATGAGTGGCCAATGGCACTTCCCAAGCTGCACTCCATGGCCCCCCGCACCTCCACCTCAGTGTGGCTACACCAGCCGCAAAGCCATCAAACTACTGCCACACCATCTTGTCCATGATCCCAGAGCCCTTCACTTCAGCTACTCCAACCCTCCTTGGAAGATTCTAGACTTCTCCCATGGTCCAGGAAGCAAAGAGTTAATGTCTGGTCCCTCAGCCATAACCATTCTGGTTGGACAGTGGCCATGGCATCTGGATGTCATTACACATCTTGAGCATCACCCCTGGTTATTTGGAAGTGGGTTGTGCTGAACTCTGGTCAGAGAGATGCAAGCAGTGCCTGGTTGTAGATGGAAGGGGTGGGGCTGGGGATGTGGTCTTGAACCTGAGGTGACAATTATATAAAATAAGATGAGGCTTTTGTCAGGGTGGTCCCAGCACTCTGGGAGGCTGATGTGGGCTCAGGAGTTGGAGGCCAGCCAAAGCAAGAGTGAACAGAGCTAAAAACAGAAAAATTAGCCGGGCATCATGATGGGCACCTATAATCCAGCTACTTAAGATGCAGAGGAAGAAGGATCACTTGAGCCCCAAGAGTTTGAGGTCACTGTGAGCTATGATGACACCACAGCACTCTACCCAAGGCAACAAAGTGAGACTTTCTCAAAAAAAAAAAAAAAAAAGGAGGGAGGTGGAGATATAAAGTATAAAGTTACTAGTGTTAAGATATGGAGACAGGTTGGTTTGTTTAAAGAGTTGTATTCAGGCTGTAAACTTATCAGCAGAGGCTGAGCCTATGTGTGGGTGGAGATCTGGGAGGCCTGTGGTCAAAGACACTACATTTTGCTTACTACTTTGGCTTTCTTTTGAGGTGTAACCAGACACCCCAAAATGCAATGGCTTAGACTCACAGGGGTGTCCAACCTTTTTTTATTCTCTGCTGCACATTGGAGTTGTCTTGGACTACCCAGTAAATACATGAACACTAACGAGCAAAAAAAGGGTCCATTTACACTCTTTGTGATATTTTTCGTAATTAAAAAAAGTGCTCACAAAATCAGCATGCAGCCTGTGAGGCAGCCACAGGTTAAACACCCCTGACTTAGACCAACCACCATTTTATTGTCCCTCGCATTCTGTGGGTTGGCTGGGCTCAGCTGGGTGGCTCTTCTCCACGTGATGAGGGGCGGATGCCTGGGCCTCTGGCTCTCCACAAGGCCAATCTGTCAGTCTGAGCCTCCTATTTCCCCTGCATTCTGTAGGTCCAAGTCACCACAGGGCCAGCTCAGATTGAAGGGACATGAATCCCTGCAGGTGGGCTCGTTGGAACTGTCTTGGAGACTGGCTGCCACAGGCTCCTCATTTTGCAGGAAGAACTTGGCTGATGGCTAGATCATGCTGCGACATTCTGGTCCACGTGGATTCTGTGGATGTCCAAAGCAGGGAAGAGCTACACTGTCCATGGGAAGAAATTCAGGCCCTTAGCCAATCCATGGGTTGGGAGCTAACCTGACATTCATTCACTCCGTCATTCATTCACCCAAGCAGCCCACTGAGGCCCCCTGATCTAGGTCCTGGGGCTGCAGAACCAACAGCAAACACTTAGCCTCAGGTCAGCAGCCCCAAGATTCCTCCCTGACCCGCCGAGGGCCTGAGAACCTTGTTAAAGGCTGTGGCTATCACCAGGACAGGAAGGAGGCTTTGTACACCAGCAACTGAGACCAGGGAGAGTCACAGCCAGGCATCCTCAGAGGCTGGGTCATTCACTGCATCTGTGGGTGGGGCTTTGCAGCCAGTAGGGGTCCCCCACCACCACCAGGCTGGCAGCCTTTCCTGTGAGTGGCACCCACGCCCGGTGCCTGGGCGGCCCCTGAGAATGGCGTGGAGCAGGCTGCCATGACCTCTGGTGGCAGTTGGTGAAATAGCAGAGGCCTCTCTGGAAAGAGCCCAGACTGAGTGGCTGCACTGAACTAACCCTCCCAGGATGGCACCTGTGGCTCAAGGAGTAGGGTGCTGGCCCCATATGGATGTGACAGGTTCAAACCAGGCCCCGGTCAAAAACTGCCAAAAAAAAAAAAAATCAGTGAACTAACCCTCCCAGAAGGGAGCTATAATATGAAGCTGTACAAAGCCATATATTAATACAGCTTCATTACACACGCCCTGCACTAGGAAGGCTGCAGGACATCACAGGGTTTCCTTTGAGGGAATAGAGGTGCTACTCTCCAGCAAGTCTTAATAGGGCCAAGGTGATCTGTGAGAGTCTGCCTGTGAGAATAAAGCCATACCTTCTTCACAAATAGACAACACCGTCCCAGCACCTCCACAAGAATTTATCCACAACATCCAGCATCAAATAAAACGTTACAAGTCTGTTTTCTGTTGTATAACTGATACCTGGGAGTGGGTAATTGATAGAGGATAGAAGTTTATTTCTTATGGTCAGGAAGCTGGGAAAGCTGCTATCATGGTGCCAGGAATCTGGGAAGATCCCTCTTAATGGTGTCATCAAGTGACAGAGAGCAGCAGCATGCCAGCACAGTCTGTCCCCCCATTATAAATCCACCAATCCCAGCAAGGGAACCCTACCCTGATAACCTTATCTAATCCTGATTTGACCCCGAAGACTCCACCTCCTAATGCCATCAACATGTCTTGGTGGGACTTGACACACCTGCCCAGACAATATGCATTGAACTGAGGGGTCTGGGGAGACCAACGCTCCAAGCCCTCCACGTGGAGAGACAAGGGTGCAGTCCCTCCCTATGATCTTTACAGGTTTTTATTGAAATCCCAGGTACAAGAAAATACAGAACAGGGGAAAGCTTCAAAGACAGGGTAAAGGTTATAAAACAAGCAGTTTATTTTCAGCTGCAGGATTGAACTCTTGACACATCCTGTTTATTGCACTGCTGTCTTGCAGTTGCTGTGTCTAGTGAGTATTGTTTTCAGTGCTCAGAGCCAGCAGTGATGCTTGGACTTTGTCCAGACTACCCTATCCCTAGTGCCCAACACTGTCAACCCTATGCTGTATACAGGGATTTGAAGATCAGGTTTCTAACACGACATCTGGGGACATATTCAAGCCCTAGCACAGGCATTCATTGTTTGTTTGTTTGTTTAAGAGACAGGGTCTTGGCAGTGCCCATAGCTCAGTTGGCAGGGCACCGGCCACATATACCGAGGGTGGCAGATTTGAACCTGGCCCAGGCCAGCTAAGCAACAATGACAACTACAACCAAAAAATAGCTGGGCGTTGTGGCAGGCACCTGTAGTCCTAGCTACTTGGGAGGCTGAGGCAAGAGAATAGCTTAAGCCCAAGAGTTTGAGGTTGCTGTGAGCTGTGATGCCATGGCACTCTACCCAAGGCAACAGCTTGAGACTCTGTCTCCAAAATAAAAAGAAGGTCTTGCTCTTTCACCCAGGCTGGAGTGAATAATCCCAGCTCACTGCAGCCTCAAACTCCTTGCCTCAAGTGATCCTCCTGCTTCAGCCTCCCAAAGTGCCAGAATTACAGGGGTGCATTACTACCTTTGGACCCTACAGGTTTTGATAAATCCATAGTGTCCTATATCTGCCATTGAAGCTTCATACAGAAGAACCTCATCACTCTAAAAATAAAGTCTGAAACCATTTATCCACCTTCTGCTCTGGAAGAGGGGAGTAAACTTCTTACACTGCCCCCCCACACCACGTTCTGTCCAGTTTCTGTTCTTCACTAAAGAGTTTTTAGGTTAAATAATTTTTTATTTAATATTTTTAAAATACTGATAGTAATAGTCATGAATTCCAGCTTAAAAGTAGAACATTCTGGCTCGGCGCCTGTGGCTCAGTGGGCTAAAGCGCCAGCCACGTACACCTGAGCTGGCGGGTTTGAATCCAGCCCGGGCCCGCCAAACAACAATGATGGCTGCAACCAAAAAATGGCCAGGCGTTGTGGCGGGCGCCTGCAGTCCCAGCTACTTGGGAGGCGGAGACAGGAGACTCGCTTGAGTCCAGGAATTGGAGGT